>PVKV010007155.1:0-98506 GCA_004027835.1 Alouatta palliata | reverse complement strand
TACAAAAAGACTGACTTCTTTCTTTGCCTTCTCACTTGCCTGCTCAGATGGAAGTCGGCTTCCAGTGTGAACTGGTCTATGGAGAGACTCACATGGAAAAGAACGTGGAGACCCCCAGCTCACAACTGGCAAGGAATTGACATCCTTAGTCCAAAAACCTGTGAGGAGCTGGATCCTGCCAACAACCATGTGAGTGAGCTTGGAAGCAAATCCTTCCTTAAATGAACCTTAAGATACCTGAAACCCCAATGGAATTCTTGATTGCTTAATTGTAAGAGACTCTAAGCAGGAATATCCAACCTAAGTGAAAACACAGGAACTGTAAGATAATAAATGTGTGCTGTAGTAAGCTGCCAAATTTTCAGATAATTTGTTATGCAACAATAGATATTTAATACACACTACTTACATACAGATGCTCCTAGATTTACAACAATCTTGTTCAACCTGTGGTCTGCAGGCTGCATGTGGCCCAGGACAACTTTGAATGCTGCGCAGCACAAATTCATAAACTTAGAACATTATGAGTGTTTTTTGTGACTTTATTTTTTAGCTCATCAGCTAGAGTGCTAGTGTAATTTATGTGTGACCCTAAACAATTCTTCTTCCAATGTGGCCCAGGGAAGCCAAAAGATTGGATACACTTGACTTACAATGAGGTTACATCTAAGTAAACCCATTATAAGTTGGATATAGCACAAATCCAAAATATATTTAATACCCTGAAAAGTCCGTTATAAAGTTGAAAAATCACAAGTTGAATCATGATAAGTAGAGGCTGTCTGTATACTACAGGAAACATCAGAAAATAACAGGTAGTAGATAAACTTTAATAACAATTTGGTTATTTAAGTTGAAGCAGGTAAGAGTATGTTGATGTAGGAATATTGGTTTATGTGTATGCACACATCTGTAATTTTTATACTTGCTTGATTTAAAACATATGACTATTTTTCTGAAACGTGATATCTGTCTCATAATTCTATAGGTATGGAAAATGATAACATTCTGAATTAATTCTTATTAGACAAGAAATTATAGCACATAATAAAATTTTTATCACCCCTGTGACCTGAAATAGTTAGTTCTTAATTTCAATTGCATCCCAGTATTTTGTCTCATTTTCTTGCAATGTATTCTTCCAATTTTAAAAAGAAGACTGCACTGGGACACAATAGCTGATTAGAAGCAGCTTCAGTCCACGGCAACTCACAAAGAGAAATGACAAGGGAGAGTGAATTCAATACCTTCAACTAAAATATCCAGATTCTCACACTGGGACTGACTAGGCAAACAACTCAACCCATGGAGAATGAAGAACAGCAGGGTGGGGCAACAGCCCATCCAGGAGTGGCATGAAGCCAAAGGAATCCCAACCCTTTGCTAAGGGAAACAGTGAGGAGGACTGTGTGACCCTGCCCAGGAAACCAGTTTCTCCCATGGATCTTTGCAACCCCTGGATCAGGAAATACTCTCATGAGCCCATGCCTCCAGGGCCTTAGGCCTGATACACAGAGCTCCGTGGAGTCTTGATAGATCAGTTGCTCAGGCATACACAGAGACCCAGGAATTTTACATGCTCTGCCCCAGGATGCCTGGCAAGGCAGGAGATCCATCTGTATATATCCCTAGGAAGGGTGCTGAATCCAATGAGCCAAGCAGCGTTGTTCTGCAGGTCATACTTCCACAGCACCTCACAAGTTAAGACCCACTGGCTTGGAATTCCAGCTAGCCAAAGCAACAGGCTGGAACTTGACTGAGACAGGACCAAGTTCCCAGGGGAGGGGCAGCCATCATCTCTGCAGTTCCATTGACTCAGCCATTCCAGCTTGCCGGCTTTGGAGGATCCAATTGGTCTGGATGAGGAAGGATTCTCCCCACAACACAGCACAGCTTCTCTATGAAAAACAGCCAGAGCTGTCACTAAGATCTGTACTGGTAACTCGCTGTGCTTTTCAGCCCAGTGGCGTTTTCCTGGACTGTGGGTTGCAACGGCCATGGGAGAAGTGCAATATCTGAACCAGAGTGCCAAGGGGGCAAAGTCCCTGATCCTCCTGTCAGTTGCACTTCCCGGGTGGGGCAGTGCCCTGTCCTGCCTAGGTTGGCCCTCCTTGGGCTGCACCCACTGTCCAACCAGTCTCATTGAAATGAACCTAGTACCTCAGTTGAAAATGCAGAGATCACTCAACTTCTGAGTCTCTCTCTCTGGGAACTGTGCTCTGGAGCTATTTCTATTCGGCCGTCTTGGTGGAAGTCCCTGAGTAGCTTCTTAAGCTGATAAGCAACTTCAGCAATATTCAGGATACAAAATCATGAGCGCCAGATCATGAATGAACTCCTTGCCACAATTGCTACAAAAAGAATATAATACCTAGGAATACAGGTAACAAGGGAAGTGAAGGGCCTGTTCAAAGAGAACTACAAACCATTGCTCAGATAAATCAGAGAAGACACAAACAAATGGAAAAGCTTTTCATGCTCATAGATCAGAAGAATCAATACTGTGAAAATGACCATACTGCTCAAAGTAATTTATAGATTTGATGCTGTTCTCATTAAACTATCATTGATATTCTTCACAGAGTTAGAACAACTATTTTAAAACTTATATGAAAACATGAAAGAGACCAAATAAGCAGGACAATCCTAAGCAAAAAAGAATGAAGTTGGAGGCATCATGCTACCCTACTTCAAACTATAGTAAAGGCTACAGTAACCAAAACAGCATGATACTGGTATGAGAGCAGACACACAGAATAGAGAACTCAGAAATAAGACCTCATACCTGCAACCATCTGATATTCCACAAACCTAACAAAAACAAGCACTACAGAAAAGATTCTCTATTTAATGAATGGTACTGGGAGAAATGGCTAGCCATATGCGGAAAATTGAAACTAGACCCCTTCCTTACACTATATACAAACATTAATGCAGGATGGATTGGGACTTAAATGTAAAATCCAAAACTACAAAAACCCTAGAAGAAAATCTAGGCAATATCCTCCAGTACATAAGCAGGGGCAAAGATTTCATGACAAAAACGCCAAAAGCAATTAAAACAAAAGCAAAAATTGACAAATGAGAACTAATTAAAAAAGAGCTTCTGCATAGCAAAATAAACTACTATCAGAGTGGACAGACAACCTACAGAATGAGAAAAAATTTTGCAATCTATCCATCTAACAAAAGTCTAGTATCCAGAGTCTACAAGAAACTCAAACAAATTTACAAGAAAAGAACAAACAATCCCACTAAAAAGTGGGCAAAGGACAGAAAGAAACATTTCTCAAAAGAAGACATACATGTAACCAACAGATATAAAAAAAAAAAAGAGCTCAACATCATTGATCGTTAGAGAAATGTAAATCAAAACCATGATGAGATACCATCTCCCACCAGTCAGAATGGCCATTATTACAAAGTCAAAAAACAACAGATGCTGCTGACTTTGCAGAGAAAAGGAATGCTTTTACACTGTTGGGAGAGTTAATTAGTTCAACTATTGTGGAAGACAGTGTGACAATTCCTTGAAGACCTACAGCAGAAACACCATGTGACTCATTATATATATACTCACTACAGATACTCATTACTCACCATATATACCCAAAGGAATATTAATCATTCTATTACAAAGATACATGCATGAGTATATTCACTGCAGCACTATTCACAGTAGCAAAGACATGAAATCACCAAAATGTCCATATGGTAGACTACACAAAGAAAATGTGGGGCTGGGCGCGGTGGCTCACGCCTGTAATCCCAGCACTTTGGGAGGCCGAGGTGGGTAGATCACGAGGTCAAGAGATCAAGACCATCCTGGCCAACATGGTGAAACCCTGTCTCTACTAAAAACACAAAAATTAGCTGGGCGTGGTGGCGCATGCCTGTAGTCCCAGCTACTCGGGAGGCTGAGGCAGGAGAATTGGTTGAACCTCGAGGCAGAGGTTGCAGTGAGCCAAGATCACGCCACTGCATTCCAGCCTGGCACCTGGCAACAGAGCAAGACTCTGTCTCAAAAAAAGAAAGAAAGAAAGAAAGAAAGAAAGAAAGAAAGAAAGAAAGAAAGAAAGAAAGAAAGAAAGAAAGAAAGAGAAAGAAGAAAGAAAGAAAGAAAAAGAAAAAGAAAATGTGTTATATATACACCATGGGATACACAAAAAGGATGAGATCATGTCCTTTGCAGGACACGGTTGGAGCTGGAAGCTGTTATCCTCAGAAAACTAACACAGGCAAAGAAAACAAACACTACATGTTTTTACTTTTAAGTGGGAGCTGAATGATGAGAACACATGGACACATGAATAGGGGGAACAACGCACAATGGGGCCTATCAGAAGGGGTGTGGTGGGGGGAGGGAGAGCATAAAGAATAGCTAATTGATGCTGGGCTTAATACCGAGGTGAATGGATGATCTATGCAGCAGAACACCATGGCACACATATACCTGGGTAACAAAGGTGCACTTCCTGCACATGTATACCTGAAATTAAAATAAAACTTGAAGAAAAAAAAAGAGGACTAGAAATGTGTCCATAACACAAACTATAAATGGGGAAAATGAAAAACTGTAACTGGGTAAGCAACGTAAGTTACAACCTGCTCTTTAACTTATCTGGAGTCTAACATCAACTTGAATAAAATTGACTATTTGGGAAAAATTATTTGATACAAGTTAATTCTCATGCCTTGTCTTGTTTTTGCAAATAGAAATATAGCATCCATTATATCACATTCTTCAAAGCATATACCTGTTTTAGACATATAAATCAGCATTAATCATGTACTACATTTGTTATATAAATTAAGAGTTTGAAACAGGTCATTAGAATGAATTTAGAACATAGGGAAAGTATGTCTGAATAATTAGCTCCCTGTACGATGTTTGTAGATGGCTCTAGCTACCCTTCATCCATTCCTGAGAGATGAAGCTTGGGGCAAGCTATCTGTTTAGACTTTGTAGCTAAGACTGATAATAAATTTTTTTTTCCTTTGCAACCATACAAACTTTCATATATCTTTTATTCATATGTCTTTTATTGTTGTTTTGTATAGAAAATATGTATGTCATTTCTTTGTTTATATTTAGAACATGTATTTCAAATATTTTTCCTTTCTTCAAAGAGCAAATAGAAGACTTGCCAATGCTCAGTTTTGTATTCAAAATACATGGTTCAATAACAAGCCAATGAAAGATAATTATATTTTTCTGGAGCAAATATATTATCACGTTGCTCCTTGGTGTTTTGTAGCACGTTAGATGCTACAAAATCTTTAATGTGTAGAACATATTAAAGTTTGTGCTAGTAATAGATCATACATTAGCTGCTTTTTAAAGAAGAAATACCACAAAGAAATATGAGAAAATCCCTACTGATTTTTTATTCCTTGTGGTAAGGAATAATATAAGATACATATATACTGTCACGTGTATCTTTGTCCTTGTTCTGGTCTAGAAACTGTGTCTAGTTTAAGGAAAGGAAGATGGCATAGTTTTCAGAGCACTTAATTCCACATTTTATTGACTATTGTATTGGAGAATTTTCCCTTGCCCAAATAAAAGCAAACAATTCTATAACAAAAGAACTAGCTAGCAATTTGCCAGAGAAATTATCACACTCTTAACATTTTTCTTAATAACTCAATACATCTCTTAAATGAAATAAATGAAATTCTGTAGAGATTTTAAAAGTGAACTTGCAGACTTATATACCTATGTAATTACTTCCCATTACAGCAATGGCTAGGTATTAGATAGAAGAAAATAAAACAGAAGAAAAATACATTTTATGCCCACCACCCATATATTTGAAGGTCAATCTATCTGAATTTCTTAATAAATTATCTGTTCTTTATTAAATTAATACAAAAATTATAAGAACTATAGAGGGCTACCTTTATTACTTTGAGATAATTTATTTTATTCACATTGTTACCCAATATATGAATATGCTAGTCTACAAATATGCTCCACAGGAAATTTAATATTAAATTGCTATCCTAACTAGTGTACTAAAGATTCTGTTCTCAAAAATCAAATGCATTTAAAAACAACGTAAATTGAAACAGCATTTCTGATTTTTAAATGATAATATATTATATGCTATGATGTTAATTTTAAAAGAGAATTTCTAAATATTTTTGAAAAGTGTTAACATCTTAATTGTATGCAGACCTAGATTGACTCTTTCAAAAGGGTCTTTCAAAAGATCTATATTAGGATCTAGAAATTCCAATGTACTCCTTAAAAATCATTTATATTATTACATACATAATTCTTCCATGTTTAATGTTTTTAGATGTATATTATGGTACTTCCACCCATTTTAAAAAGAGTGTTATCTTCATTTTGGCATAATTTCTGGGATCCCTACAGACCATGTTCTTTTAATTTGTATGTGAATCTCATCGTGGTTAAATTAATTCTCTCTATCCTTAACTAAATATATCCTTCCAGATGGAACAATTTTGTTAGTAGACTAAACGAATTATTAGACAAACCATTAAAATAAGTATTAGTTGTTATCTTGAAGAAACTAAAAAAAAAAAAAAAAGCTGTGAAATGTCATTAATGTATGACCCTTGCTTTGTTCACTGAGTAGTGGATTCATTACAAAGAAATGTATATATTTAAACTTTCTGGAAAACTGAGTAGGTCGAAAATATTTAAATAAATAAGGTTTTACATAACTTTAACAATTTTTGTTGAGACAATAAAACCTTAAAAAACTACCTTTGCTGTGTAGCTGTTTTTCTCTATATGAAGAAAAGACATAATTGGTATTGATTAGCTTAATTAGCATTGTTTATATTGGTTGACTATAATTAATCTATCCCAAATGAATTTCCTTGATTGATATAAACTGAATCAACTAACAATCAATGCTACATTAAATATATTTTTAAAATATCAGTGTAACACATGTTGATGAAATATATTCCTGGTAACTTGTCTTTTCTTCTTATTGAACTCTGTCACTTTAAGTGACAAAACTGCTCTATCTTTTTATTGCTATCAATGGAATCTGGGGGGATAACTTGTTTTCCTTTAAAAGCAAAATTCAATGAAAGAAGGACTAGGCAGGCTATTTAGGCTTCACCTGTTTTAAAGCACTACTTCAAATGTTACTATGTGGAAAAATCATAGGGGAACAGGTTAAAATACAATCTGATTCAGTACTTGCGGGCTGGGGTTTATAATTCTGAGTTGCTTGTCCCAGTTACTGTAGAAGCTGTTGATTGATAAGCAAGTTTTTAAAGAACAAGAGCACATTCTCCCTTTTCTCTTGGGGTTTACTGGTGCAGACATGTATCAATTGCATCATGGCTAGTAAGTTTAGTTTGCCATAATTAAACTGTATATCCTCACCTAAACGCAGTATCAAGATATTTTATGGTTTATGTTTTCTTTCATAGAATCATTTATTTTTTATTAATTTAATTAACTAGCGAAACCATCTTCCCCTTGAACCCCAAAATGAAAAAGGAAACTCTCCAAACTCCTTCCACATTAAAATACTGTCTCCTCAAACCATCATTCAGATACTTTCCTCATTTTTTTGTTAGCCTTTTACAGCCTTCATAATTTAGATGATTTTTTTTTCATTTTTCCCCATAGTTTGAATACAGAATATACTGGGATTTGGAAACATGGTAAAGTCTCAGTGGTGACTGTAGCACATCATACTTTGTATTATATTTTACACTAGGGAAAGAGTGGAATGTGTTTTCTATCCAAGAAAAACATAATGAGATGTCTCTGTATTCCCTCAAGTTGTCTATCCATCTCCATATCAAGATTTCCATGGCAAGTATGAGCTCTGTGCCAAAGGGAAGCTCTGAAGTTCCCTTCAAAGAGCTCCTACAGGGAATACATGGAAAATGTCCCTGGCTAGAACCAACTGCTTTCCCCCATAGCCTTCGCTCCGACTATGAGTTAATAAATCAGAAAATAAAAATTTTTGCAGAAATGATGCAGGTAAAGTTAAATTGTCTTTAATGTAGAGCTGAAAGGAGTATAATATTACAATCTCCTTGAGGACAAAGTCTACTTATTTCAGTAATTAAGAAAGTTTGAGCAATATATAAGTGTCCAAAGAGTGGGAGTTTATTCAACTTGAATAAACCTAGAATGTGAGAATGTATTTCAAAAAGACAGTTCCGCTGAATTGTTAGAGAAGTTCTTAAGAACTTAAAATCTTAAACTGTGAAGATAAATTCCAATTGGGAATTGCCATTGACTTAAGAATCTGAAGTCTTAAGCTGTGATTATAAAATTCAGATGCTCACTTGAAGTTTGCATTTGAAAGTTGAGGCTTACCAGCCTGATGGCGGTAGGGTATGCTTGAAAAAATATTTAAAAACTAGTACTGCCTTAGGTTGAACTCAGTTACTTATAAACTGGAATGTGAATACAACCACTGAAACTTCATGGCAATATTCAGTTATAAGGAGTTTATAATAGGTAATGCAGAAATATTTTCTATTATTTTTAGTTAATGAAATAAAAATGCAAACTAAATAAAGTCTGATCGATGACCCAGAAACCCCTGAGAATATATTCACTTACTAGTTTTCAGATATTTGTATAAATTCGGGATCAACGAACTTTTTAAAAAATGTAAAACCCCATATTTTAGCTTTTAGGCAATACAAAAACAAGTGAAAAGAAGTAATAAGCCCATGGGCATACTTTGTTGATCTTTGGTATAAACAATGCATATGAGTCCAATATTGAAATGATAGGGGGTCAATGTGTGCTGAAGTCCCAGATTTCAAAGGTTAGATGGGTTTTGGAAATGGAGCATCATGAGGAAGGTGTGGAGCGCAGCAGGAACATATGCACCTGGAAATATCTGAAAGATTAAACAAAAGAGACATTTATCTCTTTTAAGACAGGGAGGAAGTTGAATTTTAGAGTCTTGATTTTGAATGTTACCCCAAAACTTTCAGGTTAGTTATAATCAAGGATAAGAGCCTGATGAAATGCTTCAGGGAAGGATCAATCTGATGGTCATGTGCAGGATGATATGATTTTACTGAAGGGAGGAAAACCGGTTAGAAGGCTAGTACAAAATTTTAAGTATGATCAACTTGACCTAGAGAAGTGATAATAAAAATAAAGAGGAAGGGAAAATAAAGTTGCACAAGTATGTTAATAATCCATTTGGAATCTGACCTGATGATATCTTTAAGTTAAGAAGAGGAAAAGGGAATTTAAACATATTTCTAAAGTTGGAATTTATGTAACAAGAAAAATGAATAGTATCACTGATACTAACAGTGAATTCTGGAGGGATGAGCAGTTTAAGAAGAAAGAGTTTGATTTTAGCTTTGAGTTAACAAATCTAAGTCCACTAAAGGAAAATGCCCAACTGCCAGTTAAATATAGAAAAGCCAGTATTTGTCAATCAGGAAGGAAAATAAAAACTATTGATAGAGATTGGAGAAATAATTAGACCTGTGGAAATACTAAAACATGATAATATCTCCAAGATTAGGGAAGAGTTTGAAAGAGACAGAGGTGGTTATTGTGTTGAATTTATAAAGCTCTATTTTTGGCCATCAGGCTTACAATTCTATTTTGAAGGTGCAAATAACCATATTCTCACCCTTTGGGAATGTTCAATTTCTCTTTAAACATAAGCACTTGCTGTGTGAGTGACTGCCATCTCACTGATTGCTAGTGTGAGGCGAAGCTGCAACAGAAGGCTAACAAAAGATTTTTCTGGTAGGTGTATTTTTCCCACTACATGAAATATGAGCTTTATAATCAGAGCATTATAATCTAAAGAAGGATTTTGCTTCAGGCTCATCTCTTCTCCCATAGGATGTGGATATGTGTGCGTGAGCCAATTTGCACCCCTTCACAACACTTTCATTCATCTAAAATTACAATACCACCCTTATGTGATTTCTGTGCACCCAGAGGAATTAAGCTCATCATTGCTATTATGACAGTAAAGCGCTCTTAAGAAGTTGCTATGTTGGAAGTTTTCCCAAATGATTCGTTGAATTCTCATGCCCTATCGCTAACTGTATAATTTTCCGTTTCCATTTTTAAGATACTTAACACGTATTATATCTAGTGTTTTAAAAATATGTATTTAAGATAATTTTAGTAAGACTTACATCATTTACAGGAAATAGACTATTCTGTAATTTGCCTATCAGAATTTCTGGGTTCACAAATTATACATGTGAATGCAGGAATTTGGTATTACATGACTAGCCACAGTGGGGATATGTTAAAGCACTTTTATTTCCTGTTTAACTCAAGTTAAATGTCTGTTAGAACACATTCTCTAACTAGAACACATCTATCTTTCATGTTTTTTATCTGGAGCATGGATCATTGAAGTACCTATATTAATCATCCAGAACAATTTAGTGAACAGAATTTTTAATGGATTTAGTAGTTATTTATACACAGATTAGGACATTCTTCTCTGATTATTTAAATTGCTTAGTTTTTAGAGAAGCAAAAGCTAAAATTTCAGATGTCTTTGATTAACATGTTTTCAAACTATAAAAAAGCTGAGTAAAACAGATAATAAGCTGTTTATATTTGGCAGCTGATTATCTTAATTACACTTGTCAGCTGGGGATGGGTTATTCCTGTAGCTTTGTTTAGCAATAGTGGTGAAAAAGCAAGGGATGTACCCTGTTTCACCTCGCAGAGAAGGGAGTAACATAAATATGGAATAGACTATAAAACATGGCATGTACACGAAATACACTTCATATATTTGCTAAAAAATAAATTAGTGCTTTTTCTCTCTAAAACACTAAAAAAAGTCACATTTCTGTTTTATAAATTGAAAGCAGGAAAACTATGAGCTCTATTTTACGAAACCACCCACCATTACCTTGTGACCTCATTCTCCATCTCCTCTCACTATACCCAACTAATTTCTCTGCATAATACTATATTTGAATAAAGAAACAGTTTTCCAGAACATAGGTTGTTCATAAGAAAATATATTATTAGTAATATACTTATCTATAAATGTTATTTGTTCAATAAATGGGTGTAATAAAAATGATTCCAATTTTACTTTTCAAGGCTGGAGCAGAAACGTATACTTTCGTGGTAAACACACCTATGTAAAGAAGGTGATTAAACAGTGATGTGTCCTTGTCCATGCACATGAGGAACCCAAGTTTAGTTCAAAGTCAATGCAGAAAGAATATTTTCCCATGGTCTGACACTTCTAGACTGAACAGAAATGTTTAGAGCAGGAGAACATTGATCCCTAAGGAGAGAGTTTGGACATAGCTGCCTACCTCAGACGGACAACTCCTAAGCATTGTTTTGCTTTCCCTTGAGTGAAAAAAGTAAGACCACGACTTTAGTGGTAGGGACAGTGAACAAGGAGATGTCCCAGAACAAATTCAGCTTGCTTAGGGTCATGTTGGTTGCCTTGGTAAGAAAAAAGTTTAATAGAGGATACCTTTTATATCCTTTATTGTTCATTGCACATAAATATAAACACCAATAACTATGGTTCTCATTAGTGAATGTGGATTGTGTTATTTTCAAAAAATTATTTTGTTTTCTTCACAAAGTCCTAAGTTAAATAACCCATGATATAATGTAATTAGACATTATTTTATAATGACATTACATTATAATGTAGCAGATATCTATTGCTATACTGATAAAGCCAATATTTATTACTAAATCATGAATGTCACTGGAACTCCTGGCTTTAAGCGATTCTCCTGCCTCAGACTCTCAAAGTGCTGGGATTATAGGAGTGAGCCACTGAGCTGGGCAAAAATTATCTTCTTTGTATGCTTTCTTTTTAGCGTTTCATATGTTTTATTATGAATTTAAATAAGGTTAAAACTTAGATCTGGATTGAACCGCCAAGATTTGATTTCCAGTTCTGCCACTTATTATCTGCACGCAAGTTAAGCTCTTGATGTTCAGATTCTTCATTTGGAATAAATTCATTATAAAACTGAGACTTAAATACATTTAAGAATAGAAATTTCAACAATAATACTTTAATTTTTTATTTATTGTTTAATTTTAATTAATTTTCCAATAATGAGTAATAGAGAAATACGTCAATTTTTTATGAGTGTTAGAAACCCCAAAATCTAAGAACTAACTTGCATGAGTATTTCCTTAACTGGTGTTATTTCTGTTAGGCTATACAATGGTAAAGCTTTCACATCACATAGCAGATGACACTATATTATTTCTAGATGTATAAAGCAGTAATAATCGAATCAGTGTAATATTGATCAAAAAATAGACAAATAATAAATGGAACAAAATAGACAATCCAGAAGTAGATTCGCATACATTTGGACAAGTGATTTTGATAAAGCTGAAAAGGTTTTTGGAATAAACATTCTGGGATGATTTTAGAATTAAGATACAGCCCACTTAACTCAAAAAAAGAAATGGAAGTTTAGCTTTCTTAAATTGTTTTATTTTAACCAAACACACATTATTGCTGCTCTGACAATAAATACTGTATTTGAATGTTACTTATAACCTGTAACATTTCAATACAACTGGCTACAAATCATGTGCTTTTATCTCTAGATGGTTGATAGAAAACCCTATGTAGGACATAATGCTAGAAATAACGAAGTTAGAAAATAATAGCAGAGTGTCATGGAAAGAGCATGATGTTATCATCTTTACTTCACTGAGGACTATGACCAAGTTATTTAACTTTGCTCAGTCCACAATTGTCTGTAAAGTTGGCATTAAAAGATTACCATTGAGAGCTCTAGTTCAGGTGACATCAGAGAACACAGGATCAAACTAACATATCCACAATAGTGATTATGAATTCTAGAAAATTAACACACAGATATGCACATGCACACACACAGACACACACACACGCAAACACACTATTTCAAAGCACTGGAGAATGACTGAAAGCAGGAAGAATCAGTTGATAATCTGACACAAAACCAAGCAAAAACTGATGGAGATTGTCTTGTTGGAAACATTTTGCAAATGATGGCTCAAACTCAAACAGAACTCTATTAACTTTATCAGCTTGAGGGGTCAGAGGACATAGTTTAGGACTAGCAGAGCAGCTGGAAAATAAGCATGGGAAAATATATCAGAATAAATGGCGAGGTAAAAAATATTTAGAAATACCCCTTCAAAACTTTGGCTGGGCACAGAACTATGCATATGTTGAGGACACTAAAAAAAGTAGAAAGGAAACATGAAATGCTGAAAAACATAAGCAGAAATTTCAGCTGCTAACCATTTCACAGAAGACATAATGTTAATTCCTGCCAAGGTGGAGTTGTTTATAAATGCCTTGTGCTTTCCACTGAAAGCGTGAAGGAGTAATGCATTAGGAATAATGAGTATGTCTCTGAACTAGGGTATTTACTCTTGGAATAAGGAAAATGCAAAACAGGCCCACCCTGATAGACCATAAAATCAAGTTCCCAGTTGTACAAGGTAATATGACAGTTATTTAATTGAGGGCTAAAGAAAAATTAACACTCCACACAAGAAGATAAAAGAATCCAGAGTCTCTACAATGTCTTATTATCCATATTTACATTATATCATTCTACACATGAAGAAATAGAAAAATCTACCTCATAATGCTGGAATTAGCAGAAATGTAGTTTAAAGCTACTATAAAGAAATAGAGACCAGGCATGGTGGCCTATGCCTATAATCCCATCACTTTGCCAGGCCAAGGCAGGAGGATCACTTGAGTCCAGTTGTTTGAGATAAGCCTCAGCAACATAGCAAGACTCTATTGCTAGAAAAAAAATATTAAAAAATTAAATAAAATTGGCTTGGTTTGGTGGCATTAGCCTGTAGTTCCAGCTACTTTGGAGGCTGAGGAAGGAGGATTGCTTGAGTCCAGGATTTCAAATTTTCAGTGAGCTGTGATTGTGCCACTGCACTCCAACCTCGGTAACAGAGCAAGACCCTGTCTCTCTAAACAAAATCAAAAGCAAAAACAAAAAACTTAAGAATTAAAGAAGTGGTTCTCAACTAGGATAATTATCAATCCACCAAGTGGACATTGATAATGAATGACAGTATTTTTTCTCATTGCAACTGACTAGGGTGCTGCCGACATCCAATGAGATTAGATTTTATAATGATACTACATTATAATGTAGCAGACATCTATTGCTATACTGAATGAGCCAATATTTATTACCAAATCATGAGTGTCACTGGAACTCCTGGCCTTAAATGATTCTCTTGCCTGAGTAGTAATTTCAGTCAAGGGTGCTGAAAGTCATCCTACCATGCACAGGACAACCTCATCTGACAAAAACTTACCCAGCTCAAAGTGGCAATACTACTGTAGTTGAGAAACTCTAACTTAATGTCAGCATGAATGAACATCTAGGGATTCTCTGGAGAGAAAAGGAAACTATGAAAAAAATTAAAAAATGATATTTTACAAAGTATGAAGAAAATGAAATTTAAAACTACAAGAAGATAACATCACTTTGAGTTCATTGCCTTTGCAGGGACATAGATGAAGCTGGAAACCATCATTCTCAGCAAATTGGCACAAGAACAGAAAACCAAACACTGCATGCTCTCACTCATAAGTGGGAGTTAGACAATGAGAACTCATGGACACAGGGAGGAGAACATCACACACCAGGGTCTGTCGGGGGTGTGGGGGGCTAGGGGAGGGATAACATTAGAAGAAATACCTAATGTAGATGAGGGGTTAATGGGTGCAGCATATGAATGTGGCACATGTACACGTATGTAACAAACCTGCACATTCTGCACATGTACCCAAGAACTTGAAGGATAATTTTAAAAAAAAGCATATGATAAGATTCAATAGGCATTCAGATACAAATGTTCTACAAGCTAGAAATAAAAAAAATCTTCAAAATATGATAATCTACAAAAATCGCACAATTAATATAACATCTATTAACACAATATTAATTTATTTCTACCTAAAATTGAATAAAAGCAAGAATGTCCATCTCATCACTGCTCTCCAACATTTTGCTTCATATCCTAAGCAGTACAATAAGACAAGAAAAGGAGACCAAATTTCATCACAATTAAACAGCAAACATTCAGCTGTAATTATTTCCAGACAAAATTATATCACTAAAAATTTTTAAATTTTTAAAGTTTATCCACTCATATACTCATAATCTGCTAAAACTTATTAGTGAATTTTAAACATTTATAGGACACAGGGTCACTACAGAAAAATTATTTGCATTTATATGTTATAGTAACAAAACATTTGAAGATAATTTAAAAATTATTAAATTGCTTCAAAAACATAAAATAACACTAACATAATAAAAAGTTTGTAGTAGCTCTAGATAGGAAACTAGACATTACTGAGATGAATTAATACATAAATGGAGACATACTATATTCTTGGACTGGAAGGCACAAAATTGTTAAAATGTGAAATTTCTCCATATTTATCTATAGGTTTCATATAATCACAGGTTATTATCCCAAGAGTGATTTTTGAGGATAATGAAAGTTAAACTTTAAAAATTTATATAAAAATGTAAATGATCTAAAATAGTCAAAACAAACTGAAAAAGAAAACAAGTTGATTTATACTGCTTATCTTTAAATTTACTTTAAAGGCACAAGCATTAATAAGGATAGACATAGACTAAATGAAGCTAAAGGCACACTGCACACATAACATCACATAACGGTGAAAAATTGATTTTTTTAACAAAAGTGGCAAAACCGTTAACAAAGAAAGCAAAGTCTTCAACTAATGGTGCGGAAACGACTGAATATTCAAATGGAGAAAATACAATTTCTAATTATATCATGACATATATAAACAAATTGAAGATGTATCATCCATATAAGTATAAAAGCTAAAACTGTTTAGCTTTGAAAGTATGGAAACATTATTATAACCCTGGTATAGGTAAAACATTTTTAGGATCCAAAAGCATAAACAATGTAAGAAAAATTAATAAATTGGGCTTCATAAAAATGGAAAACTTCTGTTATTAAAAACACTACATTAAGTAATTGAAAAAGCAAGATGCATACTGTAAGAAAATATTTATAAAACGTACCGGCAAAAGACTTCTATCCAGATTACACAAAGAACTCCAAGTTATAATTGTACATACCAACTACTCAGTTAAAACACTAGAACAAACACTTTGCTAAAGAAAATATTTCATCAAATAAATGCAAATTAAAACAGATGTCACTATTTATTCTAGAATGGCTAAATTTTAAAAAATGATTAAAAAATTTTTTGAGGAAGGTGGAGCAACTGAAAACTCTCATGCTATGAATTGCACAAAATAAAAAACTGTTAAATTGTTTAATAAATTAAACATGTACCTGCCTAATCTATCAATTCTGCTTCCTGGTACATAATCAAAATAAGTGAATGCATGCATCCCCTCATCACCAGTATTTGAAGAACTTTTTAGCATCTTAATTTATAATAACTCAAAACTCAGAAGAGGGGGATAAAAATAAAATATCTATCTACGGGAACTGTATATTTATACAGCAGGATAAATGAAGCAAGAAAATGTTATTACAGATTCATGCAACAGCATGGATTAGTTTTACAGCTATCATAATGTGCGAAGGTACCAAGCAAAAAGTAATACATGCTCTGTGATTCTACTTGTATGAAGTTCTAAAAGAGAAAAAAATAATCTATGGTGATAGAGATCAAAACATTGGCTGACTCTCTAGGAAGACATTGACTGAAAAGGACAAGGAAAACAATTTATGGGGTTACAGAAACATTGTATATTTTGATTTGATTGCTATATACATGGGTATTAGATTTGTCAAAACTCATCAAGTGAACACTTCAGAGCTCTGCATTTTTCTGAATGTATATTAAATCTGAATTTAAAATATTTAGCAATTGTAACTTGATGCATTGGATGTGCGTTTCTTCTTAATGTTTCTGGAACAGAATCATGATTTCCTCAATTTTCTCAATGTAGCTTAAGTAGCTTAGTCCCTTGAAAATTAATCCACAATAAATTTTTGGAAGTGGAGTTTGGCTCTTATTGCCCAGGCTAGAGTGCAGTGGTGCGTTCTCGGCTCACTGCAACCTCCACCTCCCAGGTTCAAGTGATTCTACTGCCTCAGCCTTCCAAGTAGCTTGAATTACAGGTACCAGCCAACATGCCCAGCTAATTTATTTATTTATTTATTTATTTGTATTTTTGGTAGAGACGGGGTTTCTTCATATTGGCCAGGCTGGTCTTGAACTCCTGAACTCAGGTGATCCACCCTCCCTGCCCTCCCAAAGTTCTGGGATTGCAGGTGTAAGCCACTGTGCCTGGCCAATAATTATATTTTTTTAAATGTAGCCATAAACCAGAATCACAAAATATTTATTTATAATTAGTGATATTGCTGTTATGTCCATAGTAGTAGCAAGGACATCTACTCTCTGCAAGTCTTTCTGGTGAAGCCAAATTCCAACCGGAAGTTAGTTCGGTGAATACAGAATCAATTCAACGACAATTAGTTTTATAAATTTCAATGGCAGGTGTCATTATGTTGAGATACACTGAGGCAGTCATCTCTCTTTCTAGCCGAGTGGACCTCTTCCCACCCTAGACAGACGCAAAATCACAAGGTCAGGCTCTAGATTTTGAATGCACTTTTTCTGGGCTCATATGAAATATTGTCTTTCTGTTAACACAGCCTTTCTCTGAAGAATAGTACAATAGATGATAATTAAGCTTCCTATTCGAAATCACCTTCTAATCTTGCTCTATTGAGATTTCTACTAGGTCATTTTGCTTAGATGTTCATGTTTCTATGTTTCTTATCTATGAAGAGCTATTGATGCAGAAATCTGACCTCATCCTCTATGTATATATTTTAATATTTTAGCTCTTACTGAATAAATTCTCAGGGGTCCTTCATTATAAATTCTTTGGTATTTGTGATGAAACTGGACATGTTTGATATGGTTGATCCCACATTAAAATTTGAAAGCAATGGTTTGTGTCACATCAATTTATTTAAATGCTGTATTTTATTACCAAAAACAGTTCTTAGCCCTATCTCTGAACTCCATCCTTCATCCTTTATTGATCCTCTTTGTATCTTTGAGTCGTAAACTTCTCTCCGTTTTAACTCCATCTATAGCTCTAAACTCTCATATTTTATTTGGCTAATTCCCAAGTCTTAGCTCATCCCAAACACATCTGGATTAGTGACAGGGTAATATTCAGCCACAGTGTGAAAATATATGCCTTTCATATTACTTGGCAATAAAATGGCTAAATGTTTAGTTTTCTTAATGTACCTCATCTAAATTATCTCTAGTCAGAATGATCACATAAAACTGTTAAGTAAAATGAATTCTGGTATCAAAATAGCTGGTAAAAATAGAAGTTTTTCTCTAAATGTTATCAATTCCATTATGAAAGGAGGGTGCATTTATGGATTAACTGATTAAAATAATTAAGTTTCATGTTTTGTAGGTATAAGTAATCTGACTGAAAAAATACTCTCACCCCCTGCTTACCAAGATAGATTAATTAGTGTGTATATTCTTTCTTTATTCTTCCATTCATGTCCCACCTGAAACAGTGATTTGAGTCAGATGAAATGACTTTCTCTAAAGTTATGTATTTTTAATATGGAGCTGGAACTACAGGACTTAATTTTGGTGATTACTAATAATGACCATATTTGGGAATATGCCATGGTCTTGCTGGAATGAATAAGTAAAAGTTCATTCTTTCAAAGTTTCTATTTTCCTGTATATTAGATAAACTATATCATGTGGGGTTAAGATTGAAAAAGTAATATTTGATTGCCATTTTAGAGACATGTTAGAGACCTTGTTCCTATAATTAGAATAATTGTAAGCTTGACAGAGGAGACAAAAGAAAGTTCAATTCCATGACATAGCAAAGATTGCTTATATGAGACATATTGTGCCTCTGAATTCCTAAGACAGCGTGACAGTTATTGGATTTTATAATAAATTACTGTGGAGGCCAGAAAGAGGCTGGAGTCTGACACAACCACAAAACAAGCCCTAGTGCCCACGTCCTGATGACTGAGATCAGTCCAAAAGCCATTCTCAAATAAGAGGGGAAATATTTGGTTATCTTTAAAACAAATGACAAAATATGCTACAAAGAAGAATAAAGAGAAATAATGATTTGTCCCAAAATACAGAAAACTACCATAGATTAACAGAAGGCTGGTACTCAGAGACCTGTCCGTAAGTGTGTGTGAATGTCCTCAGGAGTCAGAGCAAGGATAATCCGACTTTGCCTCCAGGTGGAGGATGGGATCTAGATTCTAAGGACAAATCCAAATCAAAGTCAAGATATTTTAATTACTCAAAGTTTAAGAAATTAGCCAGCATGCTGGCACAGTCACTTCAGCAACACTGTTGAGATGTAAATGAGAGGACCACAGTAGAAGGGAAGATAGAGGTTGTGCCCTCTGTGTCAGTATGCAGTTCAAGTGTTTTCTGTTCAGCCCTGGGTACACTTCCACAATCAGCCTAAGAAGGAGAGGTAGATTGTAACTGCTCAGTAATTACACTTGAATAAAAGTCATTGAGATATTAAAAGACCATGAGATGGGAGTCTTCCAGCAGCATCAGGACTCCTAGAGTTGGATGAGAGACCAGAAGCATATACAAGGCATAACTGCCTGAAGCATTTAATCAATGTAAGAGACTTCACTTTATTTTATTCAATATTGAATTAGTGCAAGTATTACAAATTATTCCATTTTCACCAATGCAAGTAGAAATGAGTGGGAAGATATTTGCTTAAGTAGACGTCAATATGTGTGCAAATGTGTAAGTAATTAAATCGTTTTTGATGAGCGTATTTTATTTCATGATTACTTGGAAGGAAGTTCTGGCAAACTGCATGTTCACCAAATATATTCATTTTCTCTCATGTTGTGAAAAAAAAGTTCTCGGGCTTTTAAACGAGTAGTAGAATTAATAAAAAATTTTAACATACCCCAAAATTTAAAAAGAATAAGACAGTCAAAACACTTTGGGTAACATTTTAAATATATATATAATTTTTCATATTATTGGTTGAATATAATCACCAAAAATTCTTGTATACTAATTTATTATTTTTAATTTTATGAAATTATTAATTCTAAAATCAAAGGAAAAATACATTATTTTTAATATATTCAATAGATTTATAGTTAAGTAAAGAAAAGTAGACATGCAAAAATGACTTCAAGTTATAGAATGTTTACACATTTCCACTTAAAACTTAATAGCTTCATATAGCTATAATTATATACCCAATAGAGACCATTTTATAAAAATATTTTTAAGTTTCCACTTATATTCAGGCTATAGTTTCAAAAATTTCATTACAATTTACCTAAATAAGGCTTAAGTAACAAAATCAAAACAAGATATTAGAAAAGTAAAAAGTTTATATATGTGAATAATAAATTTGTGTATTAATGTCAGGACTTATACTTAAAATATATTGAACTGATAAAGGACATATTGATAAATTAAACTCAAAGTATACCTTATACCACCCATAACATTACCGTACTTGCTCAATAATAAATGTTAGAATGTAGCATGGTTTGTGTGAAGAATGCGTACACATGATTTCTGCTGCTGAGCTAGGTAATATCAGGTTGTATCAGACCAACACTTCTGCTGAGAAAAGCTAAAAACATGAATAAAATATTTCAAAAAGTAAATATTAAAACATCAAAAAACCCTCCAGTCAGCCAAAATTATAGAAGTCAATATCTAAGAGAAATAAGAGACAAAAAGATGATAACTTGAGATTGGAAGTTGCACTGAACTTGGAGTTATTTGTCTATCATGATGACCTGTGCTTAGCATAACCAGCAGAAGAAAGGCCGAGAAGCTGATAAAAATGTTTTGTTTGGCAGTTTCATGAAGATGCACAGACATGGGACATGGGAATCGGAAGGTGGTGAGCCCTGGAATATAGCCTGGGATTTCAGTTGACATCCCTGAAGAGATGTGTCCAAGACAATGGCCAAAGAGAATATAAAATTGCACTTATGAACACTGAAATCCACCCTGAAACAGTTTAATTTCTGATAGGATTAAAGCAATCTGCTCCTCATTGCTAGGAGAAATGAAAGTAAAAAATGGCATTTCTGGATCCACAAATAACCTATACAAAGGTTCACAAACAATGTCTAATTTTTTTTAAATACCACCTATACAAGGATATAAGAAAAACTGACAGAAACCAATTAAAAATCTAGATCCACTCCTCTTATAAAAAAACAAACAAAAAAACCTACAGGGAGAGATAAAAACAAGTAATAGAGCTATCGATCAATGAATTTTAAAATAACTGTGATTAATACGTTTCAGAAAATATATATTTAAAAGTTTAGAATTTTAGTAGGAAATTTGAATTTATAGAAAAATATTCAAATACAAATCTAGCAATAGAAAAACAATATCTAGAATTAAGAATTAAATATTTCTTTGATAATATTTTAGACACAGCTCAAATATCATTTGAAAAGATAAATCAATGTAAATTACTAAACTGAAGCACAGAGAGATTAAAAAAAAAGTATAAGACACTGTCAAAGTAAATTAAATTTGGTCTAAATGTATCTCCATACGTAGTAAACTGTAACCTAACTTTATATGTAAATAAACTTCCACTTAATTTAAGAGTATATTCTTCTAACAAATAGCTTCATCCAATTGCAGTATCCAGGCTTCTGCCACAGACTGTTGACTGATCAGATCCATAGTTTGTTTTTTCTTTTAGCAACATATATGAGATATGGAAAAAGAGTCTAAAATGTTTGCCATTGGAGTTAGGAAGGAAGAAAAACAAAGGTAGTTGGGCAGAAGCAATATTTGAAGCATAATAGCACAGAGATTTCAAAAAAATGACACAAGACATTAAGCAACAGATTTAACATAACACTACAAATTCCAAGCTGGTGTTATAAACACTTTGCTGAATTTTTTGTCAGTATCTACTAAATATGAACATACAAGTGCCCATAAATAGGAAATTTCTATCCTAGGTACAAAGTAAAGAGAAATGTTTATATTTGTGCAGCAGAGGACATGTTCAAAAATGTTCATTGCAGTATTATTTGAAATGGTCCTAAACTGAAAACAACAAAATTGTTCACAAGCATATAATGTGTAAAGTGTTTACTATTCATATAGTGGAATATCATATAAAAACAAAAAGGAACACATGACAACTACCTACAAAAACATAGTTTAATAGCACATTCACAGTTATGAAGTCAGACGCAAGAGGTCATGTGATCTAAAAAGTGCATTTGAATAATGTTCAGAAATAATCTAATATTGGAGAGAGTGGATACTTCTAAAGAGAATTATTGTTGTTCCCAAGAGAGGGCTTGAGGAAAGCTTCTGAGCTGTACACTTTCCTTAAGCAGTACATTTTCTCAAATTTAAGACGTTTGGGGTTAAGTCCTGGGGCTTTAGGACAATGATCAATGATACCCTCCACTCCCAGGTTCCAAGTCCAAGTATTGTCCTATTTCTTGTTCTGGATTTGTTCATGGGTGTGTTAACTTCTTAAGAATTAATAAACATGTTAACATAATTAGTTGACAATTTCAATGTAAATTATACTTGAATAAAAATTAATAAAAAGTAATATACTGTTTGGGAAAAGATTATAAAATCTAATGGACATATAAAAAATGAAAGTCCAATGGACAATTCTGGCTCATTTTTAAATTTATGGGACTAGTCAAAGAACGTTTTTACAAAAAAAACAAAAAAAGGAAAATTCTGTTTTATCTCAAAGAAATCACTGACTGTTGGCCAAAAAAAAAAATGTAATTTCTTTCATTTGCAGTTTAAACATATATTTGTATATTTAATACCTTTCACTCAACTAGCAGTTTCAAATAACTTGCAGATGTTAGGTTACAGATCATTTAGCCAAAAAAATCTCCTTTACTGTAATCCAATCAGGCAAGTGATTCACATTGCGAAATCCTTGTCACTTTTGGCCAATTCATGTGATTTACACTCCTGCCCTGTTGCACAATTTACTAGTTATCATTCCCCTTATATTTTATATAAAATGCATTCTCAAAAGATACACAAAAATGTTAATGATAAATCAAAATTATTTATCTAATGATAACATTGTGCATTGCCTCATGGAAGGCAGAGCCTGAGTCAAGTTTTGCAACTGATCAACTCTGTCCAGTAATACAACAGCAAGGTAATCTAATTATGAATGTGCACCAGCCACTTCACCTTCCACTACAAAGAACATAGATAATACACGAAATGATATTATCTGAATAAATATAATTCCAACTTTACCCTAAGTTACTTGCTGAAAAATAAATGTATAACATGTGAAGCTAACTTGATCACAGAGGATTATTTGCAAATATATGGCATATATCTTAACTTTTACACTCACATTGAGCCATATGTTTAGTGTTTTATGTCTTTCTCTCTGTTTGTCACAGCATCAGCATGTAGCCAAATTCCTGAATCCAGGTGCCAAATATACACTTACAGAACTCATAGACGTGAGGTAGAGGAATCAATCTCCTCAAGGTACAGTCAGTTATGTGAGATGGTATAGATGTGGGCATCTTCATTTAGCCATCTTCTGGGTAAATGATAGAGATATATTATGGTTAATGATATCCAGAGCCATATTATGCTAGAATGATTAGCTAAGTGAATAATGTATCTTATCTCTAATTTTTTTCCTTGACCCTTCAACATTAGCTCCCTTTCCTATTTAGGATAAGCAGAGATGGTGTAGTCTTAAGACCTTGGATTTGTGGACTTTGCAATTTTCTCAGCACAATAAGCTCTTTTTCTACTGTGTCTACTTTTGCCATGGGCCACTGCTCATTGTACAACCAGCATGCTGTTCCCTGAAGTAAACTTTCCTGAGAGTCCGTAAAAAAGAGAATCTAAGGAAATAGAACCCTTCATCAAAAGGTTTCCACATGAGCACATTCAATTCTCCACTGTTTTGATAAGGCACAGTCTTTCTTTTCTCAAGTCCAAAATGCTTATTAATGCTTTTGTAATAATCGCTACCACATGTACAGAAATGCAAATCTTACTCTATTCTTTCAGCAGTCATTTCCTCAAATTTGAGACATTTGGGATTAAGCTAAGTCCTAGGGCTTTAGGAGGATGATCAATGGTACCCTCCATTCCCAGGTCCCAAGTCTAGGGAAGGGAGTAAACCCATGATGCTCTGTATATTTTGGCCCTGGTCCGGCTTCTAAGTCAGTTGTCTCTTATAAGATTTTTTCTTAATATCTCACAGTTAGCCATTTGCAATTCAGAAGCTAGTGTAGGCAGTGAATCATATGGCAGCTCTGTTCCCTGCATGGTCTCACTTGGGGTGGGAAAAGATTTTTTACACAATGTGCTCATTGGCATACTGTATAATAAAGAGACCCAAGAGAAAACTATCTTTGCAAAAACGAGTCAACTAAAATGAATATTTCAAAAAAACTCATTGAAAAGTCAAGGATCCTGATTAAAAGATAACAAAGCCTAATATTTAGTTTAGCATATCCACACAGGGAAGTAGAAAAGGAAATAAACTTTATTCTGATCAGTAATGTGGCTTTCTGGATGTAAATGAGTCAAGGGAATATTCCCTTTTCCAAAATGGGTTGAAATAATACTATGAATGTCTCATTGGCAGTGCCTTATATCCAATAGGAATAAAGCATACATATGTGCATGTGCATGTTTGTATGTATTTGTTTCAGAAGTAATTAAACAGGCATGTCTGTAGCTCAGACTAACAGAATCAAAATGTTACAATGATGGAGAGATGAAATAAACTTCTAGTGTGATTTTAGCAGCTTGCTAAAATAGTGTTGGATAAACCCAGAGGGATAGTGAGTCAGTAACAACCATATTCTTATAATCTTGATATAATTTATTTAACAAAAGGAAAAGATTGTATAGAGTTTTCCATTTTCCAATGTGCATAACAGATCACCTTATATAAAATAGATGCTGAATAATGTCTTTGAAATAAATAATAAACAGAAACATAAGCTTGTTTCCATGTATAGTTTTTTTAATTAACTTTCAATAAAAGCAATATCTCAAATTGAAGAAAAAAGTTATCCCACTGAAGCATTCCTCAAACTCTGTCAAAATGGTGGGAATAATACATTTGAATAAGTAGTAATAGAATACAAGGTGATAGTTTAGAGTAAGATGAGATTGACATCTGTACTTACCATTCAAACCATGAAGTCCTGCAGGATAAGTTACAAATTGGATTGGGGAGATGAAAATGGCAACCTTGAAAAAAAAACATTATGTGCTCTCTAACACTCAGAAACATGGCATTCTCCATCCTCTGTAAGAAAATTTACTGACTCTTCTTCAGTCAACAAATAAGTTTTTAGTTATAAAACAGGCATTCTTTTTATTTCTGTGTTTGTGTGGATTGACAATTTGTAAGTAATATCTAGCTGTCTATCATCACAGAGATTCCCTAATTCCTCAGAAAAATAGTAGGCATTTTGTAAAATATTTCACACTTTAAGAGGAGAAAGTCACCTAGCTTACACAACAAATTCTATTGTGTGAGTATGTAAAATAAAAGCCATTTGCAAGTTGAGTGATCCAATTGTTCTCATTCCCCTTCTTTGGACATGAATTTAAGAAGCACTTTTCTTTTCTTTACTTCACTATAAACAGCCCAGCTTCAAACTTCTAAAGAAAAATGAGACCTCTGTAGTCTGCAAGTTTCCAATTATATGCATTCATGAAATGGATAGAAAAGTACCTTGTGAGATTTTTATTTGCTAAAAAGAGAAAATAAACAACTTTTAACTCACCAAAGATAGCGACTCTGAATCATGATTTCATAAAAGATCATTAATATTAGAATCAGCATAAAATTTTGATCTAGTTAGTTTTCTCTTGGTTAAATTAACTTAAATAAAGGAAATGTAAAAGATATTATATCCCGCAAATTCAGCATTTTAGAGTTTTTCTGAATTTACTCCAATGTATAAAAGTTGTCTAAATAATGTACTTATTTGCCCAAATCAACATACTTACTTTTAACTCATCAGTGGAGTTCGTAAATCCACTAGAGGTTTTTACCTAGACCTGTAAATATTTCACTTTAGTATGTAAAATGGTATTTTTATGTTAATGGTTATAAATTATTAATGAGCGATTTTTATAACACACATCAAAGAGAATGGCCAATACTGAATGTGAGCCACAACAAAATGTACAGTTTAGTCAGATTTAAAATAGTGTCTGTTTTATATGAATTCAAAAACGGGGATAATGCATTATTCTTCTGCAACTATATTCCATACATACTCATCCATAAGTCCTAGCTAAAAGAAGTGAAGGCTAGCTGAAAGAAGGCAACAACACACTAAAACGTCAGTATGATAAAAAAAAATGACAGTTAAACAACATTTGCATTTTAGATAACACTAGAAATTAAATACAATATTTAAGATAGCATTACTTTAAGTAATTGAAATCTGTATTTGCTCCAAACACATAGTGAAGAGAGAATGTGTCTTAGATCTTGTTTAAAAAAATAAAAAATATCCTCCCGTACCCACAATTCTCAACCATTCGTTTATTTCCTTTTATCAAAATTCAGTTATGAGTGAGAAGCAAGTTGTGGTATCTTCAGGACTCAGCTGATTTATAGTACCCCATACTTGGTTCAGACTAAAATGGATCATTTTGATTGCTTTCTCAAAGAGCAGGCTCATCGAAAATGAACTGTCCCTGAGAAATCATTAGGACAGAAAATTAGGACAGATAGATTTAAGTGCCTCACCAGGAAACTGTAATACTTATGAGTTTCAAGTTTCTCCAAGGGCCTAGAGAGTAATTTTAAGTTTCAGGGCACTCCAAAACCCCAATGAGTTGTTGACACTTCTTAGTTCCCACACGCGAACAAATGGGATTTAGTCCTAACCGGCATATAAGACTAGATCATCCGGTACAATGAGCGCAACACACCACACACACACACACACACACACACACACACACACACACATATTTTTTCTGGTTGGCTTGTCTATCCTTGAGAAATTGAGACTACACAGAGGCTGAAGGGACAGAGCTGACAGACAGGCAAACAGTTTCTTCTCCTCCTCCAGATAGTGATTTTGATACATCTTAATCACTGGAACTGTAACAAACACATACAGCTAGAAACAATTACCTCTGGGAAATGTGATCCAGTTATATTAGATTCTATAATTTCCTCGAAGCTGCTTGATTCTCCATGCAAGACTCTGCGAGATATTTGATTTGGGTTAATGTTACCATAACTACAACTTATTGATCATTTACTGTCAATCAGACACTACTGTAAGAGGTTATATTATTATTTAATTCTCACAAAAATAGTCAGTAGTCCCACTATTCCCACTTTACACATCTGAAGTAAAGCAAAGATAAAATAGATAGCTAGAGGGACTGAAACATAGCCCAACATGAATCCCTGCTACACTAACCAAGTAAGAAGTAGAAGAGTGGATTTGGACCCAAATCATCAAGCACCAGAGTCGATGTCATCCACTACACTCTTGCTTCTCAAATGTGACTACTCATGTATGTCACAATGATTCTGAAGATAATACTGGCTGTAAAACTTTCTGAACACTTTGAGTTCAACTGTATAATACCATAGCATTGAACTCTTCTGAGGCATCTCCCATTTTGAGGAATGTCCTGTTTCTTAAACTCTCTTCAGTTTATCTATTTATGTTATTTATTTTATTTTTTTGACATAGAGTTTCCCTCTTATTGCCCAGGCTGGAGTGCAATGGTGCAATCTCAGTTCACAGCAAACTCTGCTTCCTGCGTTCAAGTGATTCTCCTAAGTCCTGCAAGAACCTGTGGTTGCAGGCATGCGCCACCAAGCCCAACTAATTTTGTGTTTTTAGTAGAGACGAGGTTTCTCCATGTTGATCAAGCTGATCTCTTACCTCAGGTGATCCGCCTGCCTTGGCCTCTCAAAGTGTTGAGATTACAGGCGTGAGCCACCACACCCGGCTTCTTCATTTTATTTTTATACATAACATGAATCTTTCTAGCTCTAGTGAAATATTTTGAATAGTTGTCTGAATTGTAACTAATCTTTTCTTCCCTTCTCTGGCTTATTTCCAGAGATCTGGAGAGACTAGGTATATCTAAAATTCCTGTTTTCAAGAGGAGAAGCAATGCTGATACAAATTTTGTTTTAGCATAATTTGACCACTTGTAGACTGTGTTGTTGTAACCTCTAGGACCATCATTTTGTTCTGGACTGAGAATAGAACAAATCATTCATATGTCGTTTTTATTAATGCTGTTGGACTATCTCATTTAAATCTTACAATGGCTCTGTAAAATCAGCATTGTACAATTGAGCAATATATATACCAGAAAGTAAAGATAATTTACACAGGGTAGCCCACAGTGATTCCCACAGTTAATACATGAAGAAAGACCAGAAGGAAGTGATGGAGTAAGCCAAACAGAAATGTGGGAGTTGACTTTTCAAGACAGAAGGATGAGGAAAGCGAAGGTGATCACATGTTGGGAATGATTTAGGAAGAGCAAAAGACTCATGTGACTGATGTTCAATGAGAAAATGAAAAAGTAAGTCATGACGAATTCAGCAAAGTAGTAGTAAACCTTATCCTATAGAGCCTTGTATTCCATTGGAAGGAAGTGTGGCTTTTGCATCTGAGCAATGTGAGATACCATTGATGATCTGGAGCAGAACAATGATATGGTCTGCTTTTGAGATTTATTTATTATTTATTTATTTTTTATTGCACTTTAGGTTCTGGGGTACATGTGCAGATCATGCAGGATTGTTGCATAGGTACATACATGGCAATGTGGTTTGCTGCCTCCAAAAGCATCATTCTAACAGTTGTATTAAGAACAAATTGGTGGCATATTGAGTGTCGATAATTAAAGAAACAAATGAATCAGATGAATCCAGGATGTTTTCCTTTATCCATTGTAAAATGAGTTTTGCATTTATGGAGTTGGGGAAAACTTAAGAGAAGTATATTTGGGAGATGTTCAGAAATTTTGCTTTGGATATGTTAAGTTCGGGACGTTTCTCATTCATTAAAATAGGCAAGATAAGAAAATACAGTTATAAGAGTCTGGAGCACAAGGCAGATATGCAGTATGAAAAATTCAATATCTGAGTCATATAGCACATAGGCTGTATTTAAAACTATGGACTGAATGAGATTGCTGAAAGGGTCAAATAGAAAAGATTTAAAGACTGAGCAGTTGGATGTATAAATCATCAGAAGTCAGGAGTATATAGGTAAACCAACAAAATCAGGATACACCAGAAGACATGGTGAGTAATGTAAGGGGAAAATCAGGAGCAGTTAATGTTCTGGAGTCCAGGAAGCAAGTATTCAAGAAGAAGGCCTGAAAAACCAAGAAAAATCTTGTTAATAGGTCTATGAAGATGAGAGCTGAGACTGACCATTGATTTCAACAACAGAGAGGAACTTGATAGCATGAAAGCATTTTGGTAAATTGGCAGAAACAATTTATGATTAGAATGAATTCTCAAGCAAGAACAAGAGGAGTCACATTAGCAATTAATACAGACCTTTGAATTTTATCTGATTTCCTGGCTTTCAGACTCCACCATATTTTTATGGCTGGCTCCTTCTAGAACAGGAGGAAGTTTAGTCCTCCAGGATTTAAAGTACTCACTTTACAGGTAAAATTTAGAGCTATGATACATAGATATTTACATTAAAATAAAATGGATGAGATTTCATAAAAATTTTTTCTTAATATTCTAAATATAAGGGATTTCTAAATATTTTACTTTGAATAAGTGGTAGAACAATATTGCTTATAATATTTCAAGTTTATGTCTTAGAAGTCAATGTCATTATCAATGAGATGCCAATTAAACACTTTTAATGTTAAGACTCAGGTAACTTGGAAATAAATTAATTAGATCGAGATTGTTATTTCCTAAGATAAAAGGGAATGATTTCTTTTCCTTTAATTTTTGTTTAATTTTCTTTTGTTCAAATACTTATAAGTCAGAAAAAAAGTCATTGCTCATTCTTTAAATTATATCTTTTAGCTTTCTGAATCAAGTTACACACATCAACTTATTACATACCAAGTAAAGTAGCATAGCTTTTCCTCAGATACCTCTCAGACAATTTCAAGGAAACTGTGAACTAACTTATTTAGAAAGTAATATTCACACATGTCACAATCTCAAAAAGCATGAAAGTCATCTTTATTTAAGGTAAGTAAAGGGTAAATATTTTCAGTGTAAGGATTCTTTTATGTGAAAAAACATCACTGTGCTTTATTTTCTGTCTATAGAGAAATCATGTGTGGATAAATTGTGAATCACATTTATCTTTTGAAACTTACTACTTAGGGAGGTAAGAAAAATACAAAACACGTAATATTTGAATACACTTTGAAGTTCTCTTACAGCCCAACACTTCACAACTTTTATCTTTTTTTTTTTTTTTTTTTTGGTACCAACTGCTTTTTAAATTGTATTTCTCTGTAAATAGCATTTTTGTTTAACACCATTTTTACTTTCCTCTTGCTTTATTTCTCTCCCTATTGTGGTTCTCTGTGACTTTTGCTCTTCATGAGGACTGCATATTTTCTGTCAAAAGTAACAAAACACCATTTTATTAAATCCCTGGCTTTTGAAAAGAGTGCTAATAACTTTGATCACTGCATTTGTATAATTAAGGTGCAGGTCCTTGCTTTAAAGGAGTTCCTCTCTTGCTTTGAATCTGGGAGGGATGATGCATTTATGAAGATGAGCACTCTGTTGGAAAGTCCCTGGTCTCCTTTGGTGTCGCATCTATCTATGTCCCCAGACTGCTCATCCAATGTTCCAATGACAATGATTAGCAAGACCCCCTACGAGCTGCAGATGGAATGAGGCAGAGCGATAAGGCACATTGCCTTTCAGATCAGCAGAGAGAGAGGCCTTCTTCACAGGAAGCCCAAGAGGAAGCCATTTAAACAAGCGTGCAGAAAATATTGGGGTAATTACCAAGCACCAGGAGGGGGTCTCAGCATTGAGAATAGATTCAAAAATTCATTCAGCAGATTAATTGATGCTTTCCCTGCAGCTTGTCTTTGGAAATAATTCCCACGGAAATTCACAGCTGAGAGTGGGAAAGTGTATTATAAAAAGATATTTGCATTACAGCATATGTATTTGCTAATGCTTGAGCCACATTTGTTTCTGTCAGAGAAGCTGTGACCCTTTTGATCATTTGACTTTGCAGTTTTGCCCTCTAAAATAAGACCTAAAAAGACCAGAAAACCTTTGTCTTCAGGTATATTATAAGAAGATGTTTAAAGTACTCTGTTGGAAATATCTGGGCAAATTTTTGTGACTTCAATTATTTTCCGGCATAGTATTCTTGATTGCCATTCTGATGACTGATTCAATTTATCTGGAACAAAATAGGTTGTGGGTGTATTTGAACGGGAAGTGCCCTAAAGGAGAAGGACTGGTATGTCTCAGTCCCACAAGGTCACGAGTGGAACATCAGTGCTATGACAGATTTGTTTCTGGGGGAAAGCAAATTGACCTTTGCTTCCTTCTTTTCTAACCAGCTGGCAAATAAAGGTCTTTGACAGCAAAAATACAGAGATATCCACTTATCAAATACACTAGTTTGGAAAAGGTGTCAAAAAGCAGAAATGATGGGTGTGTGTTGTCTGTTATGGCACCATATTTATAGAACACGTGGTTAGCCTTAAGGAAGGTACACCTATCTTTTGGAAATATTGATCTATCATTTTGAAAAAATAGGAAGAAAAACTGTTAAAATTCTGTTGCTGCATTATTTTCATTGGCACTTCTGGAAAAATCTGTTTATTATGTCCAGTTTATTGGAAAATGTCTTGGAATAAATTAATGTGAGTATCCTCACTGCAGATGTCTGTTCATGCACATAATCATTCTGAGACCATTTGGGAATGTAAAAGTGAGGATATCCTTTCCTTTGAAATGGAGTGAGGAGGATAGGTGGTTCATCTCTCCCATGATGAAAGCATATACTGTTCCCTTCACCTCTAATGCACTTCCCTTTCTTGTGTACCTGACATGCTACACTCATGTGGCTAAGATTGTATTATGACTTCTGTGGGACCCTTCCTTTATACTAAAATGTATGGTTCACAATCTCACTAGTATAAAAGATGAATGTATTAGTGATACATATTACATTTTACTTGACCTAAAAATTTATTTGTTCTTCCCATTTAAAAGAAATTAAACTATTTATGGCTCAAGAATCTATTGTGGGTCCCAGGCATTGTGCTTTTTGTACAATGAATTCTTGAGTCTTGCATTCAAGTAAATATCCAAGTAAAATGTTGACAGTTATATGGAAACGTCCCATGGCAACCATTTTGTTCCTTTTCTGACTAACAGATTCTAAATTTTGTTTAGGGTTCAGGAAAGAAAAGGCCCAATGAGTAGGTTCCTCTCCTAACCAAAGGGTGGACCATGATTGACGCAATGCCATCATGGAGGTTCTGCTCCCTTTTGTCAAGCAGGTATTTAAGTGTGGGCCATCTTTTGATCATAAAGGATGACATAATTTAGTAGACCATTGGAAAGAGCCTGAACATTTGATAAAACTGTTGTGTCACTGAATTAACCTGGGATTATTTTTTTAATATATGTGCTTTTCACTTTTCTACCAGACTTGTTCCTATAAAAACCACAGCTTTCAATGTAGACAATCTCTCTTAGTCTGTCAAGCCAAGATTTTCTATTTGGCTCTGTGGCAAATTGATAATGAATGGTATAAAAATGAATTTTCTGCATCAGGCCACCTAAATCTGAGTTTTGTTTTGGAGTGAGTCATTGTAAAAGGAAGATTCTCAAAGATTATTACCAGAAAGAGTCACATCAGCCAATGGGGAGGGGGAAGAATTGACTGACATACCAGTACCAAATCAAGTAGAGCTACACAACATGGCACTTTTTGGGGTTGGCTGGGAAGCACACATATGAATAAAGCAGAAGAACCTTTTTTGGAGAACACATTCAGTTGAGCCAATCTGGTACAAATACAATAGCACTTTAGGGTTAGAAAACTTTAAAATATGGGGTGCTTTGATATATGTCCTACAGATTGGTTTAGCCCACTGGAAGTCAAACCTTTTGGGGATTGTGCCATGCTTTCCTCAGGGATATGGACAAAATAGAGTGAAAGCAATATGAGGTTCTTACCTTATCCTTTGCCCCTCACATGCCAATCTACAGCATTTAACTGCATTTAGTCCTTTTTAGAATGGCAATAAATACAGCTCCTTTGCCAAACCACTCAATGTTTCTAAGTAGCAGTAGTAGAGGCAAGACAATCTAGGCAAATATCTGTAGTAAAATCTATTTAAAAATATATGTGTAAGAGGGAGATATGGGAACATAGCTTTAAAATTTCAGAGAAGTATTGTTCTAATAAAAGTTTGTCAAAAAGATTAAAGCTTGAAACTAAGGACCAAAAAAAGAAAAATATATGGGAATTGGTCATTTTGCAACTGGGATAAAGTAACAAAGACTTATAGTACTATTGTTGTGACAGATAATGATAAGAGGTTATGATTCATTCAACCAAAATTTATTTACAAATATTCTACTGCCTCCAGGCCATGGTTGAGGTGCTGCGTAATAGGTATATAGTGAAGGATAAATCTGATGGCATAAAGAACGCATAACTACCAAATGTAATTCTTTACATCATTTGTAATAAAGATACTGGTATTTAGTCAGTAAAGGATGTAATAAATACAGCTCTGGACATACAAGAAGTTGGTAAGAGGTAATTATTTGAGTTAAAGTTTTTTGGTTCAAGAAAACAGACCAGAACCAGCTCTCAACTGGAAAATGGGAGAGATACCAAAACACTACCATTCTGACTTACTGAGAGGGAAAAAAACATAGTCAGAAAAACACAGATTAGCAACCTCAATTTTACTAATTGAACAAATATTTTTGAGCAGGACTGTCCCAACAACAGGGAATCAGAGTTTAGTGTCTACTGGGGACATTGTCATGTTAAGTTTAGTAAAGTAAATAGTATGCTGATAAATGTATAATGTGTATATAAGGCTAAAATATGTATGTGTATATATATATATATATATATACATACATATTATATGGAGTGGAAAGAAAGTGTAGCAGTTAAGATGCCAGTAACAGAACACTGAACTAAACATGGCATACATGGATGACATTGACCTTACATTTTATGAAATTATATTGAAAAATAAGATTTAATGGAGTTCAATAACATTTTGATTCATCAAGTCTCCTTTGTTCATTTTTTCCCATTAGAATATCAATACCTAAGAAAACACTAGCACAAATGAATATTGGCATTCATTTGTGTTATGAATGCCAATATTCATTTGTGAATATTGTTTAATACATGGAGTAAACACAAGCACACACAATAGAATAAAACAGCAAGAGCAAAGACATAAATGCAATGGATAAAATTTCGAAGACCTTCTGTAAACTTTCTTTAAGTATATATTACTAGAAATAAAATATTTTTTAAAAAATCTCTTTTAAAAGTAAAATCTCTTTAAATGTTTTCAAAAGATTTAAAATACGATTGCAAGAAAAAATCAGAAAATACTATAACTTTGATATATGTACACCAAAAGCACAAAAATTAATGAGAAAGCACTTTTATATGTATTGGCCAAATAATTCTTAAAATGTTAGAAAGATATTAATAACTCAAAATAGTACAACATCAACTAAAACAATAGGCCTTAATATAGCTACAAAATTATCTAAAGGGAGGCTGAATTTAAACTAACCCTCCATCTGGCTGATCAATCTTTAGGCAAAATGCTTCCAAGAGACATGGATTTAGGTCTTTGCTTTCTGAGAATCAGGTATCTACCTGGGAAAATATGTATTGGGCTTTCTGACTACATTAATTGTAAATGCCTATAAGATACTTGTATTTCATAACCTATGCCTCCACTATGCCCCTGGATAAGGTATCCGACTGAGGAAAGCAAACCTAGCAGGGCAGACACAATGGCAGGGCCACTCTTGCCTCTGTTACCTTCAGGTATTAGCTTTCCTCTGCCCACAATTCAGTTCTTTGTAATTTAAGTTAAACCTTAAATTTTGACAATTTAGGCAAATACAGAATTTGTTCTCTTTTGATTTGTTCTGTTTCCAAAAATGTGAATTCATGAGCGGTCAATTTGGTTTTCATATACTTCCCCTTTTTTTCTCCATTTAGATAATTTAGAATCACAATAATTTAATTATTTATTGCTTGTATCATGACTCTTTATCCATTTTCTCTTGAGAAGCTCTGGCTGTGGAGGCAGTCTGATATCTTTCACATGATTTAACATAATGTATCAGGTATTTTTCTAGAAGGGAAAGTTAAAAGTTCCAGTTCATGCATCAATTCTTTTATGTTCAAAGAGGATTAGAAGAATCATTCTCCCATTCTCTTTCTCAATTTATAAAATAAATTAATAAGTCTAGATAAGAATTTTTCAGTGTCCTAATAATTTGTATAAATCTTCACAAACCTCAGATAAAATATTAAAGAAAATAAAATGATCTTTAGTGTTAATCTTTAAAATGAGTTTATGATGGGTGAAAGATTACTTGTTTAAAATATAGAGAGATGTTACAAGGATAAATATGAACAATGCCCTGATTCAAAATCTGGCCTTCTTAGAACCTGGTTCTACTCTATCTATCTCAATACTCAGGAGAGGTATATGTCAGACAGTTTCTGTTTGATGTCATTAACTATTGAGTCCTGTAATTCTTTCTCACCAGACAACCAACCTATCAGTGATAATATGACTTGCTATATTACGGAAAAAATGCATTGACTAAAAGACATAGCCATTTGGTTATATTCTCCATAGTTCTTATCTAAACCAGCCAATTTACTTTTTTTAACTTTATATTTCCTTTTATTTTAACTTAAGTATTAACAGAGGGATGAATATAATCTTGGTGAGCTGACAATGAGTCTCTAAGCCTGCAAGATCGAAGGACAAAGTTTGAACCAAAATAATTTAAAACTGCAAGATTTCTTGGGATAGGTTCATCAGGTCTAGTGTGACAATCCTTCTCTATCATTGTGTACCAGGAGCTTTTTCTATTTGCAGTTTGTATGAGTGGTGGCTACTCATTTTACATTAAATATCTGGGTCAAATTACATCTTGCCATTGCACTAATTTGTTATATTAGGAATGCATTCCCTGTTACTATATTAATGGCTTATAGTCCATTCCTTCTGTTTTTCTCACTGTCATTCTTACTTAAGTACTTACTGTCATGTTTCTGGCTTTTTGTGACTCTATGGCCTCCCAGGTACCACAATGCCACCTGTTACTCTTTCTAACAATCAAAATTTTGTGACAACTGTGTGTATTACAACTAAGATCAATTTATTTTTTAGCAGTTTCAATTTATTTGTTTCTCAATCTCTAGCATCCCTCAGTCTACTTTTTCTTAGAATATGATCTCATGTCTTACTTATAGTACATCCCACATGAACTATTTTAGTGTCCCAACAAATTTGTTGAGGAAACATTATTTTCCCTTAGTTATATTTCTATGCACAGATGGCCATTTTATTCTCCAAGCAGAAGCATTAATGAGGTATTATTTTCAAGAATTCTTCATCTTTTCCTCATTTATTTTACCGTAAGAGATAAACATTTGTATTCATCAACTATGCTATTGGTTGAATTAAGTCATTAGAGAGCAGTACTTTTTTTCTTTCTCTCTCTCAACAGTTGCCCCATTTTCAGTGTAAAGGTTCGGCAAAGTTCACAGGGGAGAACTGCAGACCACACATTTTAAACCTTAACTCAGGCTGTTTATTCAATACAGGTTAAATAGAAATAAAACAATATATTGTTTAAATCTTTATTCCTATGTCTATTTTTTAATTGCTTCAAAACATAAAAGAGAGAAAGATAATTAATGAGTACCTCTCAAAACCTCCAAAACTTCAAAAAATCATTTTAATTATAATATACAGGTATTACAATCTTGTCATTAAAATGTTTATAGACAGCATAATGAGAAATAAGTACATGATGAAGAGTTAACTTATTTAATGGCAAACAACTTACTGACTGTTCAATTTTCAAGTTCATTGATGAAACAGTTTGTATTCACAGAAAAATCACTAGATGATATATGTCCCAATAACTCCCTGTCTTATTTCAATAGCCAAATTCCCAAAGCTGATGTAATCTTATGTCTCTATTTTTTTCTCTAAGAAGTAGAAATTTTTATAAAGTATAGTCATTTCCAGTAATAAACAGGACAGAGAGAAGTGGATTTCCTTGATTTATGACTATAGGCATAGTTCCCTGTAGTCTCAATTTTGGTTCATTTACGAACATGTGAGAGTTGCCTCCCTACCTTCCAGTAACAGGTGTTTGAGACCTAATTTGAAACATTAGGGCTAGTGAAAACAACCTAACTTTTAAAGTCATACCGTCTTCAGACTCTGTGTTCCCCACAATTTAGATTTGACATCTATAAATATATGTGATTCTCTGCTTCATTATTTGGAAATAGGAGCTAATAATAATAAAAATAACAAAATTATTCTGAGGATTTTATTAGTCTACCTACCTACCAATCTCACCTAACACAAGACATAAAACATAAAAGACATACTTAATCAATGATAGACTTTTTAAACTTTTTTCATTGTTTCTATTACTTTAAGGTAAGGCCTAGTTGACAAATAAGTCAAAATGCATGCCACGGTCCAGAAAAAAACTCAACAAAAGACGTTTAGCAGAGAACAGCCCTTTTGACATTAAGTGATAAATTTACAATATTGATGCCTTTTAGAAACGAGCCAGGTGTTAACATTCAACTTAAAGTAGATAACTGGATTATCTATTGTGTATTATACACAAATGCCCAAAAAGCATATTTACCTCTTAATGAGTAAAAGAAACTCACCCTTCAAAAACTACAGGGCCAGTACTTTACTTCTTGATTTAAATAAAGGAGATGAACATCCTGATTGAGATTAAAATGTGTTCAGTTTCAGCCTGCTGGTAAAAGTAACATGGTCAAAAACTGTTCTAGAATAAGGATAAGGGTAGGACCAAATATCACAAAGGAAGATCAAGCCAGCCAGTCTAGTTGCCAAAAGGTGGAAGGAAAACTCAGCCAGTCTTTTAGTGAAGAACATATGTGAATAAAATTTAACGTACTTTAAAATAAAAGTAATTTCGCCTGGGAACAGTGGCTCACGCCTGTAATCCTTGTACTTTGGAGGCCGAGGCAGGTAGATCAAGAGGTCAGGAGATCGAGACGATCCTGGCCAACATGGTGAAACCCTGTCTCTACTAAAATACAAAAAATTAGTTGGGCATGGCAGTGCACGCTTGTAGTCCCAGCTACTCAGGAGGCTGAGGCAGGGGAATCACTTGAACCCGGGAGGCAGAGGTTGCAGTGAGCTGAGATCATGCCACTGCACTCTAGCCTGGCAATAGAGTGAGACTTTGTCTCAAAAAAAATAAAAGTAATTTCAAATGTATAGATCATTCTACATATGATAAAGTATGATAACATTGTATATAATAATATTTAATTTTACATAACATATCTTATTATTTATTTTTATTGTCATGATACTATTATATTTGTTAAAAACCACCCTTTGAGGTCACAATCTAAGTGTGTATTCTTGTTTGTTTTTTTTTTTTTTTTGAGGTAGAGTCTCACTCTGTTACCAAGGCTGGAGTGCAGTGGTACAAAATCAACTCTGCCTTTAGGACTGAAGCCATTCTCCTGAGTAGCTGGGACTACAGGGTCACACCACCATGCCTGGCTTATTTTTGTATTTTTAGTATAGATAGTTTTGCCATGTTGGCCAATCTGGTCTCAATCTCCTGGCCTCAAGTGATATGCCTGCCTTGGCCTCTCAAAGTACTGAAATTACAGACATGAGCCACCACATCTGACCCTACGTGTATATTCAAAATTAGGAATGGGGACAATTTGTTAAATTTCAATTGTCAGAAAAATAGGCGGAATCACTAGTGGTATACTAGGGATCTAGAAAATAATAGACATCTCCAGAGAAGAAATAAAATTCACAAGAAGAACTTAAATAAATTTACAAGCAAAAAGTAAACCACTCCATTAAAAAGTGGGCAAAGGATGTGAACAGATATTTTTCAAAAGACATACAAACAGCCAGCAAACAGATGAAAAAATGTTCAACACCGCAAATTATTAGAGAAATACAAATCAAAACAACAATTAGATACCATCTTATGCCAGTCAGAATAGCTATTATTTAAAAGTCAAAAAATAACAGATGCTGGTGAGGTTATGGAGAAAAGGGAATGCTTATACACTGCTGGTGGGAGTGTAAATTAGTTTAGACCTTGTGGAGAGCAGTGTGGCAATACCTCAAAGAACTTAAAACAAAATTACCATTTGACTCAGCAATCTCATTATTGAGTATATACCCAGAGGAATATAAGTCATTCTACCATAAAGACACATGCACACATATGTTCATCACAGCACTATTCACAAGAGAAAATGCATGGAATCAGCCTAAATGCCCACGAATGTAGACTGGATAAAGAAAGTGTGGTACATATACACCATGGATACTATGCAGCCATAAAAAGAATGGTATCATATCCTTTGCAGCAACATGGAGAGAGCTGGAGGCCGTTATCCTTCGCAAACTAACACAAGAACAGAAAACCAAATACTATGTGTTCTCTATAAGTGAAAACTAAACATTGAGTACACATGGAAACAAAAAGGGGAACAACAGACATCAGGGCCTACTTGAGGGTGGAGGGTGGGAGGAGGGTGAGGATCAAAAAACTACCTATTATGTAATTGAGTACCTTGCTTATTAGCTGAATGATGAAATAATCTATACACCAAATCCTAGTAACCCAGTAATGCAGTTTACCTATATAACATGTGCAAAATTACCTCTGAACCTAAAGTAGAAGTTTAAAAAATAGTTGACATACAGAGGATTGAAGCTTTTTGAACACTACCTATTGTCTACCAATAACAAGACTGTATGTGTCTCAGTGGCAGGTCTGAATCTATATATGGTAGTTAATTTGGTTAACTCTCAGGATTAGTGAACTGCAGAGGTGTAGGGTCCAAAAGCTACTATAAAAAACCACTATTAATATTTCAATACCTTTAGAGACCTTGTCTACATTCTAAGGGCAGGACCAGGCCCTTAGTTTGCCCTCAGCATTCAAGAGGCCTTACTGGCTATCAGATTCTCTCTTCCAGGCATGCATGCCTGGGGTCATGAATTCTGAGATTTGTCACCTGGATTGTCTCCATTCTCCTCCCTGTCACAAGCTGATTCCTTATGTTACTTCTTATATAAATTGACGTTTTCTATGGGCAACGCTCCCCGACATACTTCCCCTAATGCACATGAGAAGGGAGACTTAAGAATAAAAACGAACAGTAAATATTTACTATGCTAGTAATTTAAATATCCTTGTAAAACCCATCTTATTTTTACCTGCATATATAAGTCAAGAAATAAGATATGGGATAATGAGAGAGCATCAAAATCCATAAATGTCAAGATAATGCCTATTACATATTCTAGAAAAAAATCTAAACGCATTTTTTCATTTCTTCATTTTTTATATTACCAGAAAAATCTTGTGACATCACTCATTATATGATAACACTACAGTCACTTGAAACAAAACCTGTGATCGTTGGAAAGAATAAATACAAACAGCTGTTGAAATAGACGGCACTCTAGAGTTCATGTCCATCAGCAAACTGAAGGTTTTGATCAAACAAAACAGACGCTCAGAATCCCTTAGTAAAGCATCAGAGTTTTAGTTTTATAAACGAGTACTCTTGACTATCAGTAAGAAAAAAATATTTCTGCATAATAGACTTTGATATAGTCAATTATCTAATCTGAGACACTCTGTTAAGATTCATAAGTGACTTCCATGAAATTGAGATGCCTCCTACTAAAGGCTTCATTTATAAGCCACCTCTTTGGCTTTAGAGGCAAATACAAATGTATTGGTTATTTGAACTCTAAAATAATTATGGGAAGGCTTAGCAAAATTATAAATCAGTATGCTATTCTTTAAATACTTTAAAAATGTATTAAGTTATAAACTGTCCAGTATACTTTTGATAAAAATTGACATAAATATTTATTTCCATTTAGGTCTACTAACAACAGTCCTGGAAAAGTTACTGCACTAACATGCATCTAAGATATGGTTTTGCTAAAATTGCATTATAGTTTCTTGGGTCTTTTTAATGCTTGCTTTTACATGCAATTTGGGTTAAAACATCTTGATACTATTCTTTGATCTGACCTAATCAATTTCTAAAATATAGAAATTGAGAGCACTTTCTATTTTTTGTAAAGCACTTTCAAAAAATGTTGAGTCAGATTCTTAAATGGTCACAAAGAGATTTGATTAATAGGTTTAAGTTCACTTTTGTATAGAGCTTTAAGAAATAACAAATCTTAATCACCTTGATTAACATATATCTTTCTTTTACTTTTATAACAAATAAAGCACATATGCTCTTTACTGCCCTCAATATAAAAATATACTTCCATCATCAACTAATGGTTTTGTCGAATTCTCTTAAGTTCTGTCCTAATCAAGCACTTAAAATTGTATCTGGAATTTAAATTAATCTCTAATCCTTTAACATTTCCCCAAACTGAGAAGCATGAAGGAGGTCCTATAAGAGTTCAATGGATGTCTGCCTTTCTATTTATAACTTTTAAATGTGACAACCAGCACTGAAAAAGATGTGCAGAAAAATTAAAAAGTGTTTATTATAAACTCAAATTCTGATCTGAAGCAGGTGTCACTTCTCTATTTCTTGTTAGTTCATTTTCTAGGATTTCTTTTGAGGACCCATTACAGAATTCTAAGTGTTGTGTCTACTGGGATTTACACCACTTGTTCAGTCTATTTATACCAAGTTAATTAAGTGATAATCCCAGAGTATCAGAGGACATATGAAGTAATAAATGCCTGCTTCACTCACAGGCATACTGAGACCACATGGTGAGGAGTCACAGAATGGAAGACTGTTTTATTACCTAATGTCATATTCTGCTGTATAGGGAATATTGGTATTAAACAATCTGTTCTCTTATTTTCAGGGGTTTTATGCCCTCCATTGGATAAATATTCTTTTGACAACTGATGTGATGCTTCTGAAAGAGATTCAAGCCAAAGGTATGTAGGAAAAAAAAATATATTTTAAGTAAGAGATTGGAGTCAACTTAGCAAACTCGATCAAATTTGTTGTCAAAATAGATAAAATAAATAAAAACAAAGTCTCATTTTCTGATTGTTAAATGAGTTCCATGAATGGATATAGAAAAACCTCCAAGATTCCTTAACACTGAACTCCACATTGATCCTTTATGTGCTTGCAAACATATACACACATACACGCATACACACACATACATACATACACTCAGAGAAACCCAAATGATCTATTTTCCCAAATGGCTGTTTAAGTGCTTATTGATTTTATGTATTTTGTTGAATAAGCAAGAAGAAAGAAAAAATTAGTGTTGTTTTATTATCACTATAGTCATTTGTGAAAGAAGAAATATTTGAATGTATTTATATCTTAGATATTCCATGAGTGATTTTTTAAAGCTACATATTAGATGTAAAACTACTTCTAACAATTTAAAAAATTAAAATAGGACTGGTAAACCTAGAAAGGTCATCATTACATTGATAATTTTCCAGTCTCCTGATGAAATAAAGAATTAGAACAAAGTCCATTCAAAGGTAACCGTAGAGGAATCCTCCTTTAAAGATGAAGGAGTTTCTTTACACCAATTTAAAATGTTGATTTTAAAAAATCAAATGAGTTTAAATGATACTGACAAGTTTACAAATGTGTGAAATTGGGAAATATGAGAATTATTCAAGTCCTGGTTCTGCTGCTACTAACGTGTTTTGAAATAAAAAATCTTTAACTATATTGACCATTAGTTTCTCTCTCTGTTGTATGTGTGGGGTGAGGTTAAAGTAGGTTAGCTCTTAGATCTCTTTGTTTTTAAAATTATTTGACATTTAGAGTTTGAAAAAATCAATATCATGGTTACGATTGAATGAAGTACAGATTTTAAACAGTTTCTTATTTAATGAACTAAGCATTGACTTAAAATAAGAAACAGATATTCAAATGAGACTGTGCATGGGCAAAATAACTAAAAACAATTTAGTCAGGGATTTCCCCCAATGTAACTATGAATATTGGATTATTTGGTCTTAGGTGATTAAATATTTGTATCCATTTTGATTCATATATAAGATGGCCAGAAGCCTTTGGAGCAATATTAGCTAAGAAGCATTTTAGAAATGGTTTACAGAATCTACAGAAAACTTAAACAAATTTACAAGAAAAAACAAACATCCCCATCAAAGAGAGGGCAAAGGATAGGAACAGACACTTTCAAAAGAAGATAATTATGCAGCCAACAAACATATGAAAAAAAGCTCATCATCACTAGTCATTAGAGAAATGCAAACCAAAACCACATTGAGATACCACCTCACTCCAGTTAGAATGGCGATCATTAAAAAATTAGGAGACAACAGATGCTGGAGAGGATGTGGAGAAATAGGAACACTTTTACACTGTTGGTGGGAGTGTAAATTAATTCAACCATTGTGGAAGACAGTGTGGCAATCCTTCAAGGATATAGAAATAGAAATACCATTTGACCCAGCAATCCCATTACTCAGTATATACTCAAAGGGTTATAAATCATTGTATTGTAAAGACACATGCACAAGTATGTTTCTTGCAACACTGTTCACAATAGCAAAGACTTGGAACCAACCCAAGTCTTTGGGTTGGATAAAGAAAATGTGGCACATATAATCCATGGAATACTATGCAACCATAAAAAAGGATGAGTTTGTGTACTTTGCAGGGACATGGATTGAAACTGGAAACCATCATTTTCTGCAAACTGACACAAGAACAGAAAATCAAACACCACATATTCTCACTCATAAGCAGATGTTGAACAATGAGAACACACAAACACAGGGAGGGCAACATCACACACCATGGCCCAGGGGGTGGGTGGCTCAGAGAGGAATAGCAGGGAATGGGGGGTTGGGAGGAATAGCATTAGGAAAAATACCTAATTTAGATGATGTGGCGATGAATGCAGCAAACCACCACAATGGCACATGTATACCTATGCAACAAACTTGCACGATCTGCACATGTACCCCAGAACTTAAAGTATAATAAATAAATTTAAAAAAATGTTTTGCAAGTATTAACATTGTGTTCTGTCCTTATTGTTTGTCTTAGATTCCAAACTTTAAAAAATGTTTTGCAAGTATTAACATTGTGTTCTGTCCTTATTGTTTGTCTTAGATCACAAACTTTAATAAAACAAAGGCATTTCTACCATAGTTGATGCAATACTATACTAGAATATCATGAAGTAATTTTCTATCTTGTTTATAAATAATGGTTAAATATGTGTTCTCGCATTAGACACTATCAGACAAGCTTCTATATTGCAGATTTTTTATCCTTTTAATTATTTATTTTAATTTCAACTTTTATTTTAGATATAGGTGTTACAAGTGTAGGATTGTTAACATGGGTATATTGAATCCAGATAGTGAGCATAATACCCAGTAGGTAGTTTTTCAATCCTCTCCCACCTCTCTCCCTCTCCCTTTTAGTAGTCCCTGGTATCTATTGTTCCCATTATTATATCCTTGAGTACTCAAGGTTTAGCTTTCACTTGTAAGTGAGAACATGTGCTATTTGGTCTTCTGTTCCTATTTTAATTCACTTACGATTATAGTCTTCTCCAGCTCCATCCATGTTGCTGCAAAGAACACGATTTTGTTCTTTTTCATGACTACATAGTATTTCATTGTGTATATATACCACATTTTCTTTATCTAATACACCACTGATGAGCACCTAGGTTGATTCCAAGTGTTTACTATTGTGAATATTGCTGAGATGAACATATGACTGCATGTGCCTTTTTAATAGAATGACCTATATTTTTTTGAGTATATACTGAGTAATGGGATTGCTGGGTCAAATGGTAGTTTTGTTTTAAGTTCTTTAAGAAATCTTCAAATTGCTTTCAAAAGTGGCTGAACTAATTACATTTCCAACTAACAGTGTATAAGCATTCCCTTTATTCCACAGCCTCACCAACAATCTGCTATTTTCTGACTTTTTAAGAATATCTATTCCAACAGGTATGAGATGGTATCTCATTGTAGTTCTGATTTGCATCTCTCTTGTGATTTGTGATGCTGAGTGATTTTTCGTCTGTTTGTTGGCTTCTTGGGTGTCTTCTTTTAAGAAGTGTCCGTTCGTGTCCTTTGCTCATTTTTAATGGGATTATTTGGTTTTCTTTTGTTGATTTGTTTAATTTCCTTACAGGTTCTTGATATTAAACCCTTGTAAGATAGACAGTTTGCAAATATATTCTCCCATTTTTTAGGTTGTCTTTTTTACTCAATTAATGGTTTTTAATGTGCAGACGCTCTTTGGTTTAATTAGGTTCCACTTGTCAATTTTTGGCTTTGTTGCAATTGCTTTGTTGCAATGGACTTAGTTATAAATTGTTTTCAATGCTAATGTTGAAAAGACGATTTCCTAGATTTTCTTCTAGGATTTTTATAGTTTGAGTTCTTACATTAAAATCTTTAATCCTACCATCATATAAATAAATATATTTTATTTCTTTTATGATGACATGAAATGTGAGGGACAAAATAATGTTTGCAAGGTGAACAATTCAAAACTTTATTGAGTATATATGTAGAGTAACATCATTTCTAATGTGTCTTTAGGAATCTTTTCACCAGAATGTGAATTTCATGAAAGCAGAGTGTTCTTTTTTTTTAATTTCTGTTCTATTCTTGCTGTATTCCATGTATGTACAGCATGCTGGCTGCATAGAAATACCTAATTAATATTTAATGAATAAATGAATCACCTTCGAATATTGCTTTCAGTTTTTCCATGCTTAGACATTTAAAAAAATGCAGGTAGAGTAAATAAAATGACTCAAAGAAACTTTCTCAGAAAGAAAAACTAAAAATGAAATTGATTTCTTGATTCAAAAATTGTTTCATAGCCTTGGATGTTATGTAAAATATATTATGTATCGAAAGAAAATGAAAACAATTTTGTTGGCATTTTCATTAGGAAAAGAGAACTTATTTGACGCACTAGTTACAACAATTACAGAATGGAATCCACTACAATGCTCTTATATATTATGATTAGTTTCACTTGATCTTCAGCACATATCTTAGAACCAAGCTAGATAAGTGCTTATACTTTAGTGTGAGGAAGCAGGATCCCAGTGGTGGAATGACTCATCAGTATTTTATAACATCTAGTTAGTAAAGAAAAATAGTTAGAATTAAGGTATTTTGAATTCTCCTCTGGCATTATTTATGTATTAAAGAAACAGCAAGACCATAGAGTTGCAACAATCATTTTGATATAATAATGTCATCTCTCCTGCCTGTCCTTAGCAGAAACTAACAGATTCAGCACTGGGTTGTTTGACAGTTTCTGAGTGATGGTCATAACAGAAATGTTGAGAAAAACAATGGATGAATTTTTGTTTTCTGAATTTCAAAATAGATTTTTGAGACTTGTGGTCAAAACTGTACCATGAGAAGAAACGGTTTGTATTCCAAGAATTCTGTCTAGAAAAGATCCACTGACCTAAAAAAGGGGGGGGGGGGAAGATTAGAAGCAAAATATTTAATTATACTATCTAGGCAGGATACAGTGGGCTCATACCTGTAATCCTAGCACTTTGGGAGGTCGAGGCAGAAGAATCAAAATGTCAGGAGTTCAAGATTAGCCTGGCCAATATGGTGAAACTCTGTCTCTACTAAAAATACAAAAATTAGGCAGGGGTGGTGATGGATGCCTGTAGTCCCATTTAGTTGGGAGGCTGAGGCAGGAGAATGGCTTGAACCCAGGAGGCAGAGATTGCAGTGAGCTGAGATCACACCACTGCACTACAGCCTGGGTGACAGTATGAGACTCTGTCTCAGAAAAAAAAAAAAAATCTTAATTTGTAAATAAAAATAGATGATTGCAAAAGAGCTTTTTAGAGTATGACCGTATTTGCATTTTCAAAAATAAATTATTAGGGCTACCAATGTCCACTCAGGGAAGTAGAGAGGTGAAAGGAGCACATCTCCCACTTTTATACTAAAAAAGAGTGAAATTTGTATCATTATTCCAAGCTTACATTTAGGGAAATGAAAGCTAGAAAGGATGAGGAATGTTCATGGTAGTCCAAGTGTCACATGACAAATAATTTAATAAAGTGTCTCTCTTAACACTAAACTTCTGACTCAGAAAGGATAATAACAATGAATTAGCAATGGTTAATATATAAATTTTATACTTTCTTCAACTCTCAAAGTCAAAAATGTCAAATCTTATCTTGTACCACTGTCACCCATATATTTTGAAGCCATCAGAAAATTCATACATCAGAAAATTCAGTTTTTATTACTTTTCTAAGACTAAAACCCACTATAATTAAACATTATTTCCATCAGAAAATAATTTAAAATGTTAAATAAAAATTTGTTGGTGACTTAAATTCAGAATCAACATATGTTCCCACATGTTCATTTAGTTCAAAATTGTCTATTTTTATAAGCTTAGACAGTTTTACTCCTGAACTTTCCCTGTTCCATATCACACCAAGAAAACAATAGTGGTTGTGTGGCAACATCACAAACCAAAGGTATCAACAGCTCCCTGAAACGTACTTTCTGCTTATTACAACATGTCAGCACTGCTTTTTCTAACTGCTCTTTCTTTTGCCTATGGGTAACACTTTCTATTTCTATATATTTAATGTTTTCTTTTTCTTTAATTTTATGCTGGCCGTAGTGGACTATATTATGTAGTGTTCGAAGTATTTTGTCACCCGCTAAAAGGCAATGCACTTTGTTTTGTCAGGTATTTCAATTACTGACCTATACTTTGGTCCTATCAGATTTGATGTTATCATTGCTAAGAACATTCTGTTCCTTTTTTGTACTTAGCATTTAGAACATGCCCCTTACTACATGGTGTGGTCTTGACTCCTAAGTGACGGTATTTTCTGGAGTCTCACCTGAATGCTCAATGTGCTCAGAGGCTGTGGGGCAGATCATTCCATTCTGGCTGGGCTGACACTCTGTTCATAGGAAGTTAATTACTGAGTCCTTACTCAAGGACCCATGATGATTCACCACAAATACTTCCAGATCCCCTTCTCTGGAAGAGAGCTCCCATCTTAGATAGCCAAAGCTATATATTTCAGCTGCTCCACAAGCCAAAAAGAATCTAATACTTTCCTCCTCAGCTCAGCAAAACCACTGTTATTTTGCCTTAATATTTTGTAGCACAAAAAACTCTCTAGGCAGAAACCAGGGTCCACATGGTACAAACATCTGGTTTACCTTGTTTGTTTTCCTTCCCATGGTCACAGGTCTCTGTTTACTTTTGGATCTTTTCTAGACAGAATCTTTTGGATCTTTTCTAGACAGATGTTTTCTAGACAGAATTCTTGGAATACAAACCGTTTCTACTGTTTCATACCTGATATGTTGTCTCTCATGTATTTTATTATTTTTGAAGTGGTTTTCATGAAGAGATCACATGTCTGGTACCAGTTTTCTCTGTCATGACTGGAAACAGAGGTCCCGACAGAGTAAAGCATAACAAACAAAAGTTTGTAATATATTCTCCTTATTTCATTATAGACCATTGTGCTTAGATTAAATCTATATTCTTTACCAAGGTCTGTAAATGTCTTCATAATTTATCTCCTGCCTTCTCTCTAACATCCCATAAATATTACTCCCTTCATTAAAGCACACTGATTTTTTTTTCTAGACTTTGCAAACACAGCTGGTCATGAAATTGCAAGAGAAAAAAGATAATACCTTTTTGTAACATATCACAAGGATTATGATCAACACTTCTATAACAAAAGACAGATTAACAAATGAAAAGTATAATATTTGAAACAGTTTTACCTGACATGGGAGTCTTCAGTAACAAAGAATGAAAGTCAGGAAAAACTGTTTTATGCTTAGTTCAACGAAGAATGAGCAACATGTAGAAATATGATTGTACAAAAAAAGGGTATGATCTTTGTCAGGTGTGATGGTTCACATCTGTAATCCCAGTGCTTTGGGAGGCCCAGGAGGGAGAATTTCTTGAGGCTAGGAGTTTGAGGACAGATTGAGCAATATAGCAAGATCCTGCCTCTACCAAAAAAAAAAAAAAAAAAAAAAAGGTGGGGGAGAAGAGGGTATAATCTAATGGTAGTAAACTGATGAGGAGAACCCACCAAGGCCTATCCATTCCGATTATTCTTGGCCTCTCAAGTATTATGCCTTTCTCTGGGTAAGGGCAGGGCAACTGTCTCTGGGTAAGGGCAGGGCACCTGTCTCTAGAGGAGAAGGGACAAAGTCAGAGAGTGATGTTTCTAGGTTTTACCACTTATTTTGAAGGAAAGAATTTCTAGTTTCTGTGAATTGTCATGAGGAAGAGGAATTCTCGTTTCTAAAACTCACTTCTGAAGAGAAAAAGGGGCTGGAGACAGGTGAGTGAGTGAAGATCAGAGAGAACCATGCTTCTGAGGTCCTTCTAGTATCCTTCAATTTAAAGTACTCAGAATGCCAAAGTACCCAGCTTCGAGGTATTGTTTAATGGCCCCCAACAACACCATTTCAATATCTTGATAAAGGATGTGACCTCTGTCTGAAATTATCTTTTTTTCTGCTTCTTTCTACTCTTTCTTTAATTTTCAGTTAAAATTCTGCTTCCTTTTGGAATACTTCCCTAAACACCTATGCACCATATACCTCATTTTTTTCATAATCACATCTTTTTCTTTTTAGCCCTTACTGCTGTGCTATTCAAATATTTATGTGAGTGTTTATCAGTACAGAGCATGTAGCTGGAGACCCAGAAGAGCCCATGGTGTAAGTTTCAGTCCTCGTCTGAATCTGAGCCTGAAGGCAGAAGAAACCTGTTGTGTCAGCTCGAAGACAGTCAGATAGAGAAACAATTCTCCCAAACTCAGCCTTTTTCTTCTATTCAATGAATCGGATGAGGCCCACCCACACTCGGGAGGGCAATCTGCTTCCCCAGTCTATAGATCCAAACATAACGTCGCACAGAAGCATCCACACAGAAACACTTAGAATAATCTTTAGCAAAATATCTAGGTGTCTCATGGCCCAGTTAAGTTGACAGGTTAAATTAACCATTACACCCAGAAAGTGTTTGCCAGAGGAATAAAATAAGATGTAAAGGATGCAGGGTTAGTAGTACAAAAAGTGATGAAGAGCATTCTGGACAAATGAGACTCTCCATGCAAAGTTGCGAACATATGAAAGAGTGTGATGCACTAAGAAAATAAAAGAAGTTAAGAGACCTGAAGCCAAGTGAGTCAGATGGAGAGTGTTGTGATAAATTCCGAGAGATTGCAAAGGGGCCAGATGATGTAGGACCCGATAGATCCTTGCTATACAAAATATGTTTCTCAAGTCCTCAATATGGGCATTCCTTAAGATCAACTCAGAATATAGAGCCTCAAGTCTCACCATAAATAAACATTATCAGAATCTGCATTTTAATAAGATTCCAGCTTAAACCTTATCTCAGATATATAAACTTGATAGTACCTGGAGATGGACTATATCTTGGTAATGACTGGTCAAGGAAACTCCCAGGTTACATACTTTGATCAAATGGTTAATAAATAAGCCTTTTTAAAAAACTAAATAGCACTGCAGAAAGGGCAAATGTAGCAGATGGGATAAGTATGTGTGTATATGTACACATGTGTGTTTGTATTTGGTGGCAGATAAGGTTTACAGTTTTGCCTTGCCATGCCTGAATTGACTAAGATACTTTATGCAGATGGTAATGAGAATCTGAAATATAGCTATAGAAATAATAATTTAAGAAAAACTTAAGAGATTGAACTATTGAAAATAGAATACTGATTCGACATAGAAAAAAGAGCAAAAAGAGTGATCAAAGATGACTCCAAAATTTCCATCCTGTATAATTAGAATAAGGAGCTGCTAACAGATAGGAAATGCAGAAAGACGTTTAAGTACCTACTCAATATGCTGGAAATAATCAGTTTGAGAAAACACCAGGATACTTATGTAAAGAGATTATATACATATATCTAAATATTTATTTATGTAGACATATATACACACACATATATATATAAGGTATAATGTATGTGTATCTACAGACACATATATGTGTGTGTATGTGTAAAAGTGGACCTCAGGATGTTAAATCATAACTTAAATCTTTGGAAGCCATATGCATGACCAAAATAGTTGGACTGTGAGCATAGAGCTCAAGTTTTTATTGGCTCTGTTGAATTCCATTTCCATTCAGTGGGATGAGTTCATTAAAGTCAAGTAACACCCCATCTAAAAAAGCTAACTGTTTATGCCTTAACTGGTACCCAGCCCTAGAAGCTATATTGAGAAAACATAAACAATAGCCATGAAAAGGAGGGAGATATTAGTTTGAGTGCTTAGAAGAGTCTTTTTATTTTCCCTAATAGAAAAATCTCCACAGTTTTGAAGGAAAAAGAAATTATTTGATACGGTGAGATAGACTGAAATTGTATGAGAAAGAGGAAGAAAAATTAATATAGCATGACCCTAGTCCTGGTAGAGAAATTGCCTGGAGATTAAGATAAGAGAGATTAGCACAGGGGAAAAGAAAGGATGTACATACCCAGTACAGCCAGTTAAAATAATAAAATACATTCTCATCTACTGGCAGTTTGCCTTTGCTTTGAGTCTTCAGAGGATGGTCTCTGCCACACATACTCATATCCCAGCCGCCTCTGCCCATCCCTCAACTTCTAGGATCAAACAATGAACAGGTTAAAACTTGGAAAAGTAGCAGATTGTATTTGTAATCTCTGTTACTTGCGTCCTTTCTGATCGATAGGTGTTCTTGGAAGATGGGCTGGCTGGCCCTTGGTCTGCAGGTATCCAGCACAGGGAGATCAGGGAGGAGGTGATCAGCTGACATGGCACCTTGTATGAATAATGTCATACAATGCAACTGGAAGGTATTTATTACACGTAGAGAACATCCAACTCTTTTGGCTATTAACAATATTAAACATATTAATAAAATGAGATCCCTCATTAGGCCATGTTCTTGAGAAAGGAAAGTAAATCTTGGGGCTCCAACATCAATAAGCTAAAGGGAAAAGTCAAGCTGGGAGCTGCTTGGGCAAACCTGCCTCTCATTCTTCAATGTCATCCCTCTGCTCACTGAGGTAAATTCATATCTGATCGCCTCGTTTGAAAGGGCTAATCAGAAAGTCAAAAGAATGCAACCATTTGTCTCTTATCTACGGATGAGAAGTAGATAAGTGGGGAGAAATTCCCTCCCCACTTTGAGTTGTCCTAACTTTGCTTTGAGTTGTCCCACCTTCTGGATCAAACCTATGTTTATCTTATATATATTAATTGATTTTTCATGTCTTCCTAAAATGCATAAAACCAAGCTGTCCTCAGACCACGTTGGGCACATGTGGTCCATGTCATTAGGACCTCCCAAGGCTGTGTCACAGGGGTGTGTCCTTAACTTCGGCAAAATAAACTTCCTAAATTGACTGAGATCTATCTCAGATATTTGAGGCTCATATTCTAAACATAATTCCCTCATTTGGGAACCATAATTCCTCAATTATATTGAGTACTATAATTTTACAAATGAGAAAATGAAGTATATTGAGATTTAAAAACTGCAGTGACAGAGCTTCTATTTGAAGCTTCGAAACCAGTAACAGAGCCCCTGCTTGTGATTATACTAATGCCACTAATCTAGTCTGGAGAGAAATGCTCGACTCATTTATAGATACCCTGCCAATAAGTGAGTTATGTGCATTTTAATAATAGAAATGATTAACATATTAAAATATGAGGCATAACTATAGGGAATAGAGAAAGAGTGAATTTAATAGTTGCTAATTCAGCAGTAACTAAGACAGAGTTTAGTACCGTGAAAAAATAAGTTTGATCATGGGCATGATGAAGATAAGTTTGACAAAGCAGGAGTTAATACTTAATATGCAAAAATAAAACGATGAAGGAAGCATTTTAAATTGGACACCATTGTTTTATATAAAGGTATGAAGTCATCTGAAGAGAGAAGAAAGAGTTCAGAGAGAAACTAGAAAGTTTTGGAGGTGGTGTGCAAGTGAGTGATGGAGAACATTTTAAATACTTTATCATGTCCCACTACTTTCAATTGGGAAGGAAGTATAATAAAGAAAATGGTATTCCTTCCTCTTCTTATATACCTTAGAAAGGGAATTTGTTAAAGTGCATATTTTATGTGTTATTCTTAGTTTCAGGAATAAACAGTTTTCCAAATGTATAAGATTGAAAAAAGAAAGCTTAGAAATAAAGTATAATGACACCTAATAATAGTAAGCATTTAACCCATATTGATGCCTTCAAAAGCTTTGTTAAACCCAACATACTGACATTGCTTATGACTTTGATACGTTCGTGGAGTATTCAGTTTTTTTTCCAACAAATAGCACCTTAAATTATTAAACCACTTAGCTATTTTCACAGCCCAAATGTACCTCTAAAATTATATTGTAAGGTTTCATATATTCACTTAAAGGAAGAAAATGTTGTAGGCTGGATTAAGTAGGAAATGAATAAGCAAGCAGAATAAACCAGTAAAATTTAATTAAGCAATTTAGCACTCCATAAAAGCAGCAACACATAAAACTGAGACGTAAATGACAGGGGCGGTTGCACTGCAATTCTAATCTTTTAGAAACTTAGAAAGGAGCCACGGTGGAATATGCAGACATGATTTTTCTACACATAGTAAATTTAAACACAAGTATTAATAATAATTGAAGTGGCCTTTACATATGGAAATTCTGTGCATTGTATTCTTTACTTTGGCTTTGTGCAGGTGAAGTAGAAAGAATAGGCAAAAAAGTAACTTCATATCAAACAAAGACATGATTGTAAGACTTATACTCTTCCATTTGCTACAATTAGACAGGCAAACTGAGGAAGATATTCATTTATAAACAGTCCAATTTTCAAACTCTGCCAGCCACATACTTCCATTGAATAATGCTAATGAGATGCTGAAGAAAACTAGAAGCCCAGAGGTGAGAAATATAAGGCACCTCTGCATTAAAATGACCGAAAGGATGAACAGTATCCTTTGCTTCCATAGCAACCATTCCAGGAATCTGATTTGTATTTTTGTATCTCAGGGTTACTGTGATACTGTATGTCTTTTAATTAAATCAAAACTTATTGTCAAGGTACCTGTAACCTGGAAGTATGTGGCATTTCTAATCTTACTTCCTATTAGCTCCTAAAATTTTCCAAGAATTTCCTTCAACTGAAGCTGTTTTAAATGTTAAAACATCTAAATTCAAAATTCAAACTTGAATTCTTTAATATTTAACCATGGATTTTATCTCAAGCTCTAAATGACATATCTATATGATCTAACAAATTACATTTTATTTGTATACACTCTGTAGCCACTTGCTTTTTTTCTGATTATTTTTTATTTTATAACTTAAATAATATATAACTATACATCATATTGTATGTTATATTATAATTTATTTTAATTTACAATTGAATTTCTGTTTCTTTAATAACATATATTATTACAAATTACTCCAAACATTTGTCATAGAGGACAAATAATAAGAAAGTAGGCAGCAATGAAAATGTAGAATATCAAAATATATCAATTAACATTAATTTCAGTTTTATTTCCTTGCAAAGAGTGGAATATTTTTTGGAGAAGACCATATACTGTTCTTCTTCTATCTTATGGGCTTTAACATAATCATAAGCACACAGCAAATATTCCTCAGCTTATTCTATGAATCCTATCTTCCATCTCTTTTTTAAAAATTTGCACACCTTATTGTACTCTAATTCATCTTTTTACCAATTCTATCTTTTAAATATAATTTAATATATGATTTAAAAACAATTTCACACGCAGAAAAGTTGCAATAGTACAAAGAGCTCACAAGACCTCTTCTTTTGATTCTTTCTTATTTCTCAATTGTTAGCATTTTACCATGTTCGTTCCATCACCCTATCGCTCTTACTCAGAAGCATCATAGGCACAATTCCTCATCATTCCTAAATACTCCTGTTTGCATGCCAGAAAAAAAGGCATTTTACTACTTAACCACGAAACAACTGCATGCAACAATTCGAATATGAAAATTATTACAATGCTACCATCCAGTTCATACACCTCCATTAAATATTGTGAACTGTCCCAACGATCTGTATTGTTGCTTTCTACTCTAGAAACCTGGATAGGGTAAATTTTCCTGTCTCTTTTGTCGGCTTCAATATGCCACAGTTTCTCAATCTTTCTTTGTCCATTATGAATTTGACAGCTGCAGAGAATGTAGATCTTCCATGTTTTAATTTTTCATTGCCTTTTGATAACTTCTATGTGGGGAATACTTCTAAGAAAATCCTATCATTTTTTTCATGTGCAACACCTGTTTCTCATCAAATGTCTACCCACCAGCTCTAGCATTCTTTAAGGACTACTTTCTGAATTAACCACCAAAATGAGAGTTGCCAAAGTGTGATTTCCTGTTTCCATCATTCCTTTTAAATGTATTAGTTGGCATTTAACTCTAAGGAAGAGCTTTATCTTCCTCCCTGGTTATTTATATGTTATTTATAGTTGCCTGAACTTCTAGATGGACACTTTATTCATTGGATGTTAACTTACTATTTTTGATATTTATTTTAAAGCTAAAATTGCTTCAGTTTTAGCCAGAAAGAGCTGCTTAAGACTGACTCCTGTGTCCTATTGTTACCCCTCATCAATTTTGAGTAACTCTTTGCTTTCTCACCCAGTAAGATATTCCAGGTTTGTCTTCTTGTTCTGCCTCAGTCTTAATACTCACCATTTTCCCAAGGAGACCTAGTTTTTCGGTTGATGATGGTACTGATAAACCAAGATCTGAGCTCCTAGTGTGCTTATTTTCCTGAAGCTCTTCTACCTTTTTTAAGGAAAACTCAAACAAGCTGTTCTTCTGTGCATTTTTTTGGTTTCTTTTTAATTTTCTATGCTCACTATTTATTTATCCATTTATGCGGAAAATACTTAAGCTGGTTGAATGGTAAGTGCTTGTTTAACTTTATAAAAATTTGCCAAACTCTCTTCTAAAGTGGCTCTACCACTATACCACTTCATATTCCCATCAGCAGTTAATGAGAGTCCTTGTTATATCTCATCCTCACCAGTATTTGTTGTTGTCAGTTGTTTTTCCATATTAGCTATTCAAATAGATAAGCAGTGTTATCTATGTCTCATTGGAACTTTAATTTGCATTTCCTAATGATGAATGATGTTGGACATCTTTTCATGTTCGTATATGCCATCTGCATGTCTTCTTGCCATCTGTATGTTTACCCTAAGTGGTAGTTTTTAATCTTATTATTAACTCATCTTTACATATGATAAAATTGATATTCAGAGCAATTAATGACTTGCTCTATGTAGCTGGTAGGTAGATCGAACCTCTACTGATCTACTTTCAAGTAACATATCTATACAGAAGATAAAAACCCAATTATCGAAATAGCATTGCACTCTATGATACACTACTACATTCTATTCTTATCATATCTTCTACTCTTAAAGAAACAACATGAAAAACAATAAATCAGAAATAAATAAGATTTAAATACACAAATCTAAATAATAAATTATTAAGCATATTTACCAATATCATAAAAGAATTAAGTAGCTACTGCTTTGCAAAAGGGTTATATACTAGGTACTTTGACTTAAGTTCTATATTTTCAGTGACTTTTGAGAAAAGTATTAAAATAATGATCTATATGATGCGAAATGGTATGCTTAAGTAGCACTGTATTTACTTCTGGGCATCTTATGATGATATTTGCAATCCCAATACTCTGTTTTCTCTTCTGTTTCTTTTGCCTGGGCATTTATCATGTGATACATGACTGAAATATAATGTAAATTTTGCCAGTACCTGCTCAGCTTGAGATGTGATGCTACTGCCATTTTTTTAAGTTTATGTTTGTAAAATAAGGGGCACACAATCATACATGTACATAGGCTCTATTCAACTTTATGTAGTTTAAGTAAGGGCTCAGAAAGTATTTTATTTTTATTTTAGTATTTTCACTAAAATATTTTTATTTTTATATTAGTGTCTTCATGTATTGACATTACGGCAATCTGTAACTTATGAGTTAATTAGCTTAAGTTAAAAAAGTAAATTTGGTTCTCATGGTAGATTTCTCTCATGCTGTCTTCTCACTGTAATTTTTAAACCAAATTATAAAATGTTTCTTTGATATATATAAGCTAGAGTCACTATTTTTGTTTACAATGCTAGGAGTGTACACTAGTCAATTGCTCTGGATCATATGCTTTTTTGCAAGAAAACATTCAATTATTCTGTGTAGTTGTATTCTTAAAGTTTTATTTGTTAATTAAAACTATTAAAATTTCTCATTAAATTTCGTTTAAATCTAAAATTGGTTGCTCCCATATGAAGTATATGTTTTTTAACACATGCTTCATAGATCATAAAGAACCACTTTAATATTTTATAATATGCTCAAAAACTATCTGAGCAAATATTTACTAATTGTCTAAATTACAGATTTCCTTTTTCTTAAGTGTATATATTTTGGTCTATCCTCTGATGAGGGAAATAATTAGTAAACATTATTCAATAAGGAATTATGAATACAATGAGTTTATCATAGAATTGTTTGCATTTTATGAAAAATGTTAACTCAATATTTTATAAGAAAACTATAAAACTTTTCTATGAAAATTCAAATGTGTACAGAACAATTATATTATTTTTACAATTTTTCTCTCTTATATTTATGCCACATTGTTAGTTTCGGATTGTTTTGATCAGTGGGAGATCAGAGTGAATAAATGCAGATGAGGGTCTCTGATTTACAATATTTCATAAACTCTTTTAGATGTTGCAGTAACACTACACTGACTTCCTAAAGTTCTAATGTTTGTAAAATTAACAAATGGCAACCTGTATTTTGGAACAGCAGCTGCCAACTGCTTTGAAATATATGTGTGTGTGTGTGTATGTGTGTATTTTCCTGATGCATACACACACACAAATTCAAAGTATGTATCACATTTCATTTTCATTTTGCAACACTATCTATTATATCAAATACAAACACAAACAAATTTAGCTCTAAAAACATTCATTTGCAAACCACCATTTGACTATAACATATATAGCACATTATAAAATTTGGTCAATGATTTGTTATTTTGGTCATTTGTATTTACTCTCTTTAGGAAGAGAATTAACTACTACATTACTAGTTTAGATTAGTCTTCTTTTTTGGTCTTTCCTGAGATTGTATGCCTTGTGTTTATGTAATAACAAATGGCAAATTAAAATGCTATAGATACGGATATATTTTAGTTTTTCAGAATCTAAAGTAGTCTCCTAAGGTACAGTAGAAGACAGTAAGTTCTGTGTTCAGTGAAATATGGTTGAATAGATTAAAGTCAATGCCATCTGCTTTCATGTACCTCCAGGAGAGGATACCAAATATCCTAGGATTTGGGAGAAAATATTAAGCAAGTGATAATGAGAACCAGTCAAACCACAGTTAAATGTTGTTAAGAACACTTTCATCGCCAATGAAAGCAAACAAATATTTAGATCTTGATGTATTCTGTTACCTTACCAAAGAACTTGGATAAATTTTCTCTTTTCTCCAGTGAGAAAAAAATAACTAAAAAACAATGTGTGACATTAAGGAGATTTAAAAAAAAAAATCAGAATTAAAAAGCGTAAGTTGCAGCTATAAATATAGGAAAAAAACTACAACTTCTCAAGGAACAAGAACAAGGTGACACAGGTTTGTGAAGTCTTTGGAGACATGAAAAGATGCTGCTGTATGCCTAAAGCATAGTTTCTGCCATTAACAGTGTGTTATTTGCATAGAATTTCTGCTTACTTGTAGTGGAAGGGAAGAGATGATTGGTTGGGAGGTAGAAAGGTAGAATGTGTTCAAATTTAATATCACATTGCTCAAATAAAATTTGAATGAGAGTCTCACAATGTATATACCTGCATGAATCTATTATATACTAGCCACAGTGCCTGGTAAAGCCACAAAATCCTCAACTTCGTAATTTAGGTAATATTTACCACATAAGGAAGCTATGAGAATTAAATGGCACAATAAATAAAGATGCCTAGACACATAGAAAGTATTCAATAAATTCAACAAATTTTTTCATTTCTTTTTTCCCCTAATCTTCCCTGCTTTTATTTTCTTTTGCATAAGAAGGAGTGTCAAAAAGGCAACATATTAGATTAAGATTTTTAATGGGATATTTTATATTTTAATTTACCTAATAATAACTATACATTACTCCTCAATGCAGAAGAACATCATTTTACAAAGTAGAAAACCAGGCCAGAGAGACTAAATGACTTTCCTGATACTTTAGCTACATTATGTCAGAACTACATAAAAATCCAAATTTTTCATTTTTTATTCTTCACACTATACCTGCACTTTTATTAGATTAAGCTACTCATAGACCAGCTAATGTCCTATAGACTGATACGCAAACATTCCCAATATTAATATGATCGATTAACTGGTTCTTTTTAAGTGGAATCACGTCCTTACTTATGTGGGAGCCAGGAAGAGGAAAGCTTCTACTGTATTTTAAAAATATTTTTCAATTTCATTTGATACATTATAGTTTCAAAAGTCCATTCAGATTCACTAAGGTTAAATGTGAAAACTAAGTATCTGGTAGACAGGTAAGATTTCGTATTCACACTGTAATAGTGGATGCAAAAATGAGAATAGATAGAATCACCTTATTTTCTACTATCATTGTGGAATTCTTATGTTGTCCAAAGCCTTTCCAAAAAAAAAAAAATGAAAGTAAATAATAAGTGATGACTTTTTGTCTTCTAACATGGTATTTTGTTAGTAAAATACTTCTAAAATGAACAGAAGAGAAGTGAATGGAGGGAAGGAATGGAAAGGGGGAAGAGGGAAAAAAAGGAAAAAGAAGAAAAAATGTTGGATATATTGCATTCTGAAAGATAATAAGGTATATTTATTCAAATATGTTTGCTTGTATTTTTTTAATTGATAAATAATTGTAAATATTATTAGGATACATAGTGATGTTTCAATACATGAAAGGTATAGTGATCAGATCGGGATAGTTAGCATATCCATCATCTCAAATATTTATCATTTCTTTATGTTGGGATTGCTCACTAGCCTCCTTCTAGCTATTTGAAACTATGTAATATGTTATTGTTAACTATACTCATTCGGCAGTGGTATAAAATATAAGAACTTATTCCTTCTACTTAGCTGTAATTTTGTACCCATTAACAAATCTCTCCCTGTACCTCTTTCCCTTTTGCTTTCACAGCCTCTAGTAAGTATTCTTTCTTCTACTTTTTACTTTCACAAGATCAGCTTTTTTTAGTTTCCACATATAAGTGAGACCATGTGGTGTTTAACTTTCTGTTCCTGGCTTATTTCACTTAGCATGATGTCCTCCAGTTCTATTTATGTTGCCCAGAATGACAGGATGTCATTCTCTCTCTCTTTCAATTGTGTATATATACCACTTTTTAAAAATCCATTCATCTGTTGTTGGACACGTAGGCTAATACCTTATCTTGGTTGTTGTGAATAGAGCTTCAATAAACATGGGGTATAGATTTCTCTTTGATAGAGTGATTTCATTTCCTTTGGATAAATTTCCAGTGGTGATTTTGCTGGACTACATTGTCATTCTGTTTGTAGTTTTTTGAGGAAACTCCACAGTGGCTGTACTAGTTTCCATTCCCATCAACAGTGTATGAGTGTTTCCTTTTCACTGCATCATTGCCAGCATTTGTTTTTGTCTTTGTCATAATAGCCATCTTACTAGAATGAGATGAAACTTCATTGCGGTTTGGATTTCCCTGATGCTTAGAGATTTTGAACGTTTTTAGTTTTTTGAGACAGTCTTACTCTGTCACCTAGGCTGGAGTACAGTGGCAGAATCTGAGCTCACTGCAGCCTCAACATCCCTAGCTTAATTGATCCTCCTGCTTCAATGCCCAGGGTAGCTGGGACTGAAGGAGCATGCCACCACTCCAGGCTAATTTTTGTATTTTTTTTGTACAGACAGGGTTTTACCACGTTGCCCAGGCTGGTCTTGAACTCTTGAGCTCAAGCAATCCATCTGCCTTAGCCTACCAACATGTTAGGATTACAGGCGTGAGCCACTGTTTCCAAGGTGAGTATTTTTTCATTTATTTGTTACCCATTTGTATGTCTTCATTTGAGAAATGTCTGCTCAGATAGTTTACTCATTTATAAATTGAATTATTTGGTTTTTTGCTGTCCGGATGTTTATATTCCTTGTACACTCTGGATATTGATCTCCTTTTGGGTGACTAGTTTGCAGATGTTCTCTCCCATTCTGTAGGATTTATTATTACTCTGTTGCTTGTTTCCTTTGCTGTGCAGAGATTTCCAGTTAAATATAATCCCATTTCATTACTTTTGCTTTTGTTGCCTGTGCTTTTGAGGTCTTATTCAGAAAATCTGTTCCTAGAACAATGTACTGAAGCATTTCCCCCATGATTTCTTTCAGTAGTTTTAATTTTGGGGGTTTTACATTTAGTTCTTTGAACACTTGTGAGTTGGTTTTGCATAAGGTGAGAGGTGTCTAGTTTCATTCTTCTGCATATTAGTATCCCATTTTCCCAGCATCATTTATTAATGAGACTGCTCTTTTCTCAAAGAGAGTTCGTAGTGCTATTGTCAAAAATCAGTTGGCTATAGATGTGAGGATTAATTTCTGGGTTATCTATTCTGTTCCATTTGTCAATGTGTCTGTCTTTATGCCAGTAGCATACTGTTTTGGTTACTATATTCTGCAGTACATTGTGAGGTCTGGCAGTTTGAGAACTCTAGCTTTTTTTGTTTTCTGCTCAAGATTGCTATGGATATTCAGATTCCATTGTGGTTTTCTACTAATTTTAGAATTTTCTATTTCTGTGAAGAATGTCATTGGTATTTTGATACAAATTGCATCAAATCTGTAGTTTGCTTTGAGTAGTATTGTAGTATTGTTAGTTTTACAATATTAATTATTGTGATTGATAGCATAGGATGTCTTTTCATTAGTTTGTATCTTCCTCAATTTATTTCATCTGGATTTTGAAGTTTTCCTCATAGAGATATTTTTCCCCCCTTGGTTAAATTCATGTCTAAGTACTTTATTTTTTGTTTTTAGCTATTATAACCGAATTATCACCTTGATTTCTTTTCCTGCTAGGTGATTTTTCTTTGATAGAAGCACTACTAATCTTTACATGTTAATTTTGTATACTACAGCTTTACTGAACTTATATATCAGTTCTAAGAGTTTTTTTGTCAGTCTTTAGGTTTTTCTTTATGAGATCCTGTAATCTGCAAATAGGGATGATTTGACTTCCCCCTTTTCTATTTATATGCCCTTCATTTCTTTTTTTGCCTTATTGCAAGTCTGGTGAGGAGTTCTAGTACTATGTTGAATAAGAGTGGTGAGAGTGGACCCATTGTGTTCATTGTGGCACTGTTCACAATAGCAAAGACTTAGAACCAACCCAAATGCCCATCGATGTTAGACTGGACAAGGAAAATGTGGCGCATATACACCATGGAATACTATGCAGCCATAAAAAAACTGTGAGTTCATGTTCTTTGTAGGGACATGATGAATCTGGAAACCATCATTCTCAGCAAACTGACACAAGAACAGAAAATCAACCATTGCATGTTCTCACTCATAGATGGGTGTTGAACAATGAGAACACATGGACACAGGGAGGGGAGCATCACACTGGGGTCTTTTGGGGGGGAACAGGGGAGGGACAGTTGGGGGCAGGGAGATTTGCCCTATTCAGGAAGATATTAGCTGTGGGTTTGTGATATCAGGCCGTTATTACTGAGGTACATTTTTTTCTATGCCGAATTTATTATCAGTTTTCATCATAACAGGGTATTAAATTTTAGCAAAAGCTTTTTCTGCATCTATTGAGATGATCATATGTATTTGTTCCTTCATTCTATTGATGTGATGTATAATATTTATTTATATGCATATGATGAACCATCCTTGCATTACTGGGATGAATCCCACTTGAACATAGTGTATTACCTTTTATGTATTGTTAGATTCTATTGCTAGCATTTTGTTGAAATTTTTTGTTTCTAGGTTTATCAGAGAAATTGACCTGTAGTTTTCTTTTCCTGTTGTGTCTCTAACTGACAGGGTTATATAGGCCCCATAGGATGTTAGAAAGAATTTTCTCTTCTTAAATTTTTGGAATAATTTGAGAAGAATTAGTATTAATTCTGCTTTAGAGACTTGATAGGATTTAGCAATGAAGTCATCCAGTCTCTGACTTTAAGTTGGAAGATGTTTAGTTACTAATTCAATCTCATTACTTTTTTAAATTTTTTTTTAATTTTGTTGCACTTTAGGTTCTGGGGTACATGTGCAGAACATGCAGGATTATTGCATAGGTACGTACATGGCAATGTGGTTTGCTTCCACCATACCCCCATCTCCTATATCTGGCATTTCTCCCCATGTTCTCTCTCCCCAATCTCCCTGCCCCCCACTGTCCCTCCTCTGTTCCCCCCAAAAGACCCCCAGTGTGTGATACTGCCCTCCCTGTATCCATATGTTCTCATTGTTTAACACCCATCTGTGAGTGACAACATGCAATGGTTGATTTTCTGTTCTTGTGTCAGTTTGCTGAGAATGATGGTTTCCAGATTCATCCATGTCCCTACAAAGGACACGAACTCACTGTTTTTTTGTGGCTGCATAGTATTCCATGGTGTATATGTGCCACATTTTCCTTGTCTGGTCTAACATCGATGGGCATTTGGGTTGGTTCTAGGTCTTTGCTATTGTAAACAGTGCCACAATGAACATTGTGTGCATGTGTCTTTGTAATAGAACTATTTATAATCCTTTGGATATATACCCAGTAATGGGATTGCTGTGTCAAATGGAATTTCTATTTCTAGGTCCTTGAGCAATCGCCACACTGTCTTCCACAATGGTTGAACTAATTTACACTCTCACCAACAGTGTAAATGTGTTCCTATTTTTCCACAGCCTTTCCAGCGTCAGTTGTCTCCAGATTTTTTAATGATTGCCATTCTAACTGGTGTGAGATGGTATATTAATGTGGTTTTGATTTGCATTTCTGTAATGACCAATGATGATGAGCATTTTTTCATATATTTGTTGGCCTCATATATGTCTTCTTTTAAAAAGTGTCTGTTGGTATCCTTTGCCCACTTTTGGATGGGTTTGTTTGTTTTTATCTGTTTAAGTTCTTTGTAGATACTGGATATGAGCCCTTTGTCAGATGGGTAGACTGCAAAAAATTTTTCCCATTCTGTTGGTTGCTGGTTCACTCTAACAATGGTTTCTTTTGCTGTACAGAAACTCTGGAGGTTAATTAAGTCCCATTTGTCTATTTTGGCTTTTGTTGCCAATGCTTTGGTGTTTTAGTCATCAAGTCCTTGCCTATGCCTATGTCCTTAATGGTTTTGCCTAGGCTTTCTTCTAGGTTTTTTATGGTGTTAGGTCTTATGCTTAAGTCTTCAATCCATCTGGAGTTAATTTTAGTGTAAGGTGTCAGGAAAGGGTCCAGTTTCTGCTTTGTGCACACTGCTAGCCAGTTTTCCCAACACCATTTATTAAACAAGGAATCCTTTCCCCATTGCTTGTTTTTGTGGGGTTTGTCAAAGATCAGATGGTTGTAGATGTGTGGTGTTGCCTCCAAGACCTTGGTTCTGTTGCATTTGTCAATATCTCTGTTTTGGCACTAATGCCATGCTGTTTAGATTACTGTAGCCTTATAGTATAGTTTGAAGTCAGGTAACACGATGCCTCCAACTTTGTTTTTTTGCTTAGGATTGTCTTGGCTATGTGGGCTCTTTTTTGGTTCCATATGAAGCTTAAGGTGGTTTTTTGTTATTGTTCTGTTATATTTTCTATTTCTTCTTGGTTCAATCGTGGTAGCTTGTATGTGTCCATGAAGTATTGCTGTACATTAGCTTAACTCTTCAAACACATGACCATTAAGTAAACATAACTATTCTAGGTCAAAACTGCTTTATGTCTGGCTTAAGGTATTTCAGAACTGCAATTCTACATTATTTGTAGCCTTCTGATAAGTAGCATCTTGAATTCTTTAGTTCTAAATTCTAAGTAGAAATTAATTTTTAATGCATTTTAAATGCATATTTTATGTTGAATGCTAAGTTGATATGCCTTTTTGATAAAATACTCAGTGATCATCAGTTCAACTACATCATTTTACAAAGGAAAGAACTTCCTCTTAGAAAGTTAAAATCACCATTTTCAGTGATACATAGACATTGGAAGCTTCAGTTCTAGAATACTAGGCTAACTTCACTTTCAACAAAAAGGCTTATTCTTTCTATCGCCATGTAAGTTTATATCCTGAAGTCTTAAGTGAATGGAAGACCACATTTTGTCATTAGAATGTTTTTCTTTAACTGATGAGATATCTAATTAACATTTTCAAGGTAAAATTTTAAGCTTATTAAATAAAGCCAAAATAAACCATTATAGAGAGGGTTAATTTGCCTCAATAATGGAGATAATGCTATGTGCTTTGAAGAGTTTGGATAACTTTTAAAGATATCAAAGTGTAGGAACAAATTTTAAAAAATCAATGAAAAATACTTAGTTGAGCCTGCTAATGAAGGAGTTCTAAAGTCAGTAATATTGCATCTGCTAGACCTGAAAAGAAAAGTAGCGGCAACTGATGAAGATGCTGAGTTTAGAGGTATAGCGAAAGAAAATGTGTGGTTTCAGAATTTTTAGCCTAAGTCTCTAGAAATGAAACTTAGCTTAAATTACAATTCTTTATTTCTTTGGTATTCAGAAGCAACAAAAGCCACCTGACAATCATTGGCTACCTCCTGCTGTTGAAAATGTCCAAGGGAAAGAAACAAGACATTGTATCTTACTGTTTCATTTCAGTAAGTTTACTTTAGGTTCCTAAAAGTAGAGGATAGCATGACTGGAATTACCAATAGCTTAGAAATATTATTTATGCCTTCACTTCTTGCTTTACTTCTTCAGAAAATTTCTGTCATTTTCTAATATTGCTGGTTGTTTATATGAATACAAATCTGCTAAAAGAAACTCATATTTAAAACATGAGATTTCCTGTCTATTATAAACAGGTATTATAGCATGAATAAAGCAAAACAGCCAATTGGTAAGTGTTTTGAAAATGAACCTATGAAAATTATGTATAGCCAATATTAGAAAATCCATAGGAGGACTTCAGAGTTCCGTTGGAAGGCATTCCCTTACGATTAACTATTATTTCTCAATTATTATTACTCTATCATGAAAAAATAATCATTGAATTAAATTAATGACAGAAACATCGAGAAGCACATAGGATAATACAGAAACGTTATTTGGTGATAACTTTAAAATGAAAATTACCCTTAAAATAGAAAATCACTACATACATAGATTTGGCAATGAGTGATGACATAGGCCAGTATCTTAATAAATGAGAACAAAACCAAAGACTCAAATTTAAAAGACAGACTTTAAAGCTACAGAATATGCAGTTAAATCATTATATATCCAATAAGCTGTGAATGTGTGTGTGCATGTGTGTGCATTTAAGTAACCATCTGTAGAACCACACACTATGACAATAGTCTCCAAGTAAATGTATGCTTTAGCAAATATGAATCAATAGGGTCTTCTATTAGGCAAAGGACAGTATGTGCATCACTATTCAGAATGCTTTCATCACAAAAAGTAAAGGCACTACATTTAGCTTTCTAGTTATATGATTCTTTTGAATCGAATGCTCGATTAAAACTGTACAGTAATATTTTAAGATTGAGTGTAGTAGAAAACACTGAAATGCCACAAATGTACTTTAACAGTACTTAAGAGAAATTGTAAAATAAATTAGTGCTTACACAGTAATGTCACGGGATCTTGGGGTGTCACTTCACCAGCCAGAAACCTCTGTGGCTGGTGGTACCTTCTGCCTGAGTTTGCTCGTGCCCAGTGGGCTCATTCCATCCACTCAGCCTGGCAGGCTGCACTTGGCTTGTGCTACCAACCAAGATCCCACACCTCCCAAGGGCAAGCCAAGTGTCAAGTAGTGAGGGGTGTGTGGGCAGGCAAGTACAGTGTCCAGCCACTACTCAGTCAGACATGCTGACTGTTATGGCAGGGAGAGCAGGCCCAGGTGCTTGCACAGGTGTTGGTTCTGTGTGAGGCTGTGCTGAACCGGATGTACTTACTGCACATGGCTTCCACTGTGGGCACCTGTGTCTGGATGAGGTGAACACCCGTGGAGCCAGGAAGCTTGCAGATGCCAGGAACTGCAGATCCCCAAAGAGGATGTTACAGCCAGGGCTCAGGGAGCCTCAGGTCTTGGTTCCCCAAAGGGCTGCAGCTCTTTTCTACTTCATATCACACAACACTGTGTGTGGGGATGTTCTGGCCCTGATTGTATTACTGCTCTTTCAGTCCCACCATTCAGCAGGTCCAAAGTTCTTGTCCCACATCCAGGAAGAATGAAGTACACCAACACCTGGAAGGTGAGCAAGGCAGAGAAGGGCTTCATTGAGTGACAGATCAGCTCTCAGGAGACCCAGAGTGGGTAGCTCCTTTCCACAGACAGGTCATCCCAGTGAGTGTCCAGGTCTCAGTTGAGAGGAGATCCAGAATGAGTAGCGCCTTTCTGCAGGCAGGTCATCCCTATGAGTAGAGGAGACTCAAAATGGGTAGCTCCTTTCCACAGCTGGTAGTCCTGATGTCTCTGTGAGTATGGTTGACTCCAGGTGTCTTTATGGGCTTCAGAAGAGAGGAAGTGTGTGCTGATTGGTCCATTGGTAGCCATGGGTGGGCCTGTATAAAAGCACCACTAGTTCTCACTTTGGGCTGTATAATCCAACCAGAATTGACAGCCCAGCCCCCATGCTTGAAGGTGGGGCTTCACTGGGGACACACCCCTTTCCATCCAGGAGCCGGTCTGCCTCCTGCTCCCACCAATCATGTTGTTCTTGGCACCCAGGTTGTTTATGGTGAGAGGTGCCTTGGAGCCCCTGCCAGATGCCCTCAGCACCCGCTTGGCCTCCCTCCTGTGCTCCTCAGGGCCCAAAGTTTGGAGGGGCCCTAAGCAGCAGGGGACTGGCATGCCAGTGCGTGTACATCCAGCTAGATCATGACAGTACCCAGGCTCAGCCTCAGCTTTGTAAAATCAAAGCAGGCACAGGCAGCAGAAAGAGGCCAGGTAGCCAGAGCAGTACTTCCCAGCCCCTAGGGGCGGGGAGGTATTCCCAGACATTCCTGGGAATGCAGGGATATATGGCTGGGCAGCTGCAGCTGGCCACAGGAGGGCAGGGCTCCCTCGCTGCCAACTCAGAAGGAAGCAGAGCTCCTACCTGTTTCCAGCTCCTGTTCCTGCCCACTCAGTGAAGCACACATGGAACACACAGCCCTGGATGTGCCTCCCCTGTGGTAGCTGGTGTCTACATAGCAGCTGCTCCAGATGGGCCCCCACTGCTATCAGTAATATATAGATAGAAACATAAATATTTGTGAACATATCTAATATAAAAGGTATTAGGAGAAATACCTAATGTAGATGATGGGGCGGTGGATGCAGCAAACTACCACCATGGTACGTGTTTACCTATGTAACAAACCTGCACGATCTGCACATGTATGCCAGATCTCAAAGTATTAAGAAAAAAGTCCAATTTATATTTCTTTATTATGATCAAACTTTAAGTCATTTTTTAAACACAAAATATTCAATAGATTTGCAACTCTTTCCCCAAGTTAAAAAACATTATTAGAGTATTAATTTTTTGTTTTGAAACATACACTATCTTATTATAGGTGGTAAAAGAGTTAGACCTTCTCTAGCATTCTGAATTTCAAGAAATATCATTAATTCATAACATTTTATAAAGACTCTTTAATGTAGTTTATTGAATATGTGAAGTAGAACAGTATGATATGGAACAGTGATTTTCAACATGTGTTTAGATTAAGATTTGCTAAATATTACTATGTGTTATTATAAAACATATTTTATAGTCAAATGAGTTAGGAAAATACAGGATTAATCACTCCAACTGATTTCCTTCTCTACAGGACTTCAAAGAGCAGTTTTAAATAATCAGTTCAGACCTGGCAGAGTGACTCACGCCTATCATTCTAATACTTTGGAAGGCTAAAGTTGGAGGTTGCTTGAGGGCATGAGTTTGAGGTTATAGTAAGCTATGATTGCTCACTGTATTCTGGCCTGGATGACAAAGCAGAATGCTGTCTTAAAAAAAATCAACTTTATTAAAAATATTCAAAATTAGGGTATGTTCTGAAGAATTTTCCCAGGTTATTTGATGAATATACTCTTTCAGACGACTTCTTATAGGATCAGAATTCAACAGAGGTCTCTTTAGGAAAATATATATTTTTAGAAAGAATCCTGGGTTAGCCATTTATAGCACAGCATAGCATAGCATAGTTGGATTTCACTATCTGGCATGAACTACCTATAGGACCTCATTTAGTCAATTAACCCTTTCCGCTTTTTGTAATATGTTAACTATTTTCGTATATTACATTTTGAAAATAAAAGATTAAATGTGAATAAACTTTAAGAATACACCAAAATAAATATACATCGCTTTTTAAACTATAATGAAATAATATACAGTTTGCATTATGGCTTTTGCGGGGACCTCAAAATTCTATACTTCAGCTGCATATTAGAATAACTCTGGAAACTAAAAACAACCAATGTCCAGGCTTCTTCCTAAATCAATTAAATGAAGATCGTTGGATTAAGGCCAGACACTGATGTTTTTAAAAGCTCTCAAGATGATCCTAATGCACATTGGAGGTTGAGAAACACTGCTATAGACTACCTCTCAAAGGAAAGAAATCAACTCTCAGCGTAACCAGAATTGTCCTAAAGGAATAAATTTTATCAGATAAGGAAGCATGTTCCTTATTTTCTAATACCTGTTATTTGATACAACTTCGTGTCCTATGCTAGTTATTGGGCTTTATCTGACAAAGGTTCCTCATGATGTGGGACAGAATCTGAGAGTAGCTGAAGGCAGAGGTGGCTGGCCACAGAATGACGGGTGATGGTGCTGATTTAAGTTGACTTGATAGACAGGTGAGTGTTTTTCAGTCATAAAGGGGGATGTGGAGAAAATGTGTCATAATTGTCCAAGGAGTCATATTTACATCTGGCCAATTCCCTCACCTCCTCACCCACATACATCTTCATACAAATGTCCTAGAAATTTTGTTTTCTCTCACATCACTGACTTGAAAAACATTAACCTGGAAAATTTATTTCAAATTCAGGACCTCTGGTGAGCATCACACTTATCAATTAAAATGTATTTAATGGTGAAAATGCAAGTATTATCAGGAAGAAAAACACTGTAGTATGACTTCATTATTAACTTGTTACAAAATATTAAGTAAAGAAAGATTTGAAAGATTTTGAACATCAGAAAAGAAAGCAATAAATACTGAGTAGGTATAGAGGTATGGAGGAAAACCGGCATATATTTAAGGAGCTTGAAGCATTTAGGGCAATTTTTACCTATTTGATAACTTACTCTCCTCCTGAGACTTGTAAGAAATGTCAGTGTTGGATAGACAAATTCACAAAGCCACAGGGAGAGGAAGGCAGCAAATCACACTGCCATGTGTGTACCTATGCAACAATCTTGCATGTTCTTCACATGTACCCCAAAACCTAAAAGCCAATAAATATATATATATTTTTTTTTAAAAAAAGAAAAGGCACACAAAAGATTTGGTGCCTGAATAATTGTGGTCTATACTAATTTCATATATCCTTTACTATCATCAAGACTCCAGGTCTTATTATTTATGAGATTATATTTTCTTGTTCAGAAAAATATTTCCAGTGGATTTATTGCAACAAGTAGCTGAACTGTTTCTGGAAACAGTAGTAAAGAAATCATTATAAAAGCATGGGTTTCCTACTTTTCAAATCTAAACCACACAGCCACTATTAATTAAGTTTACAGATTTCCAAGTTCCTATGAGTCTGGTTTGGTTTGAGTTAAATGTATTAGTTATCTTAACAGCTTTTTCCTTTAAACAATTTTATTGTTCAGAATTACTTTATCTGGAAACCCTTGCTATTTCAGCAAGCCCTCATATCATAGCAGCCATGAATCAATAGCACACTATTTTATTTTGAGAAATACTGACTAACCCTATTGCTACAGCACAGGATTTGCTTCTAACTAGCAATTAAATTGCCATGTAAGTTAAAATCCATATTTCAAAATCATCACCATAATGTTAGCTTGTTTGATTCCTAGGCTTTCAAAATGTACTTACTGTTCAAATGTACTGTTATGAAAAGATAAAAATCACAAAACTAAATCCAGGCTTCCTCATCTCTAGCTTCTACTTGTCAAGTCATGGTAGCCTGAAAATATTTTATTATAGCTTTGAGAGAGCAGCAGAAGTGAGTTCCAGGTACCAAATAAAATAGAGATGCATTGAATGTAGTCAGTGTTATGATTCATACCTTAGTCTGCCTTATCACGGGTTTTGTGGTTTGAGACGTGGGTAGAAGAGTACAGGAGGAACTGCCTGAAAGCTATAGGCTGGGATGGGTTAAAGGATATCAGAGGATCATAGAAATGGCAGCCAGCTAGTAGTCCTGCTGAAACCTTAACTCTTGACACCCATTCACTCAAAACTAGTGACTAATAGGAAAATTAGTCACTAGTTATACATTAGTTACACAAGTTAACATTTTCCCAGGCCTTCTCAAAGGATTGAGTTGCCAAAAAATTACATTTAATTACAAAAAATTGCAGTCTCAAACATTACTTATATGTTAATTACATTAAAACTAATATTAAGGCTAGTGATCAAGAGGTAAAATAGCTCAAAGGGATACTTTGGTATTTGAGACAGTGTGAAGGATCAAGCCACCTGTTTTGCTGTGCTGTTTTGGTAGGATGGACTCTGTCTTATAAAATTTCCACCACATAGAACAAGATAACTTCAAAATCACAAAGCTTCAAATATTGGCCACCCCAAATCTATTTATATGTGCTCTATGCTTTAGAACTCAGCATTTTAAAAAATTCACTTTCCCTCTGAAGTTATTGGCAAATGCAACAATCATTATTTGGTCTCAAGAGAGTACACTAATATTTAACTCTATCCAGGTCTCCTCTAACAATAAAAAGGAATACTATAATTCATTGAACTGAATAAAAATTATTGAAACAGAAAGTTAAACACATGAAGATAAAAAGTATATCAGCATGTTGAATAACGTATTTTTTCTGATAATTAGAGATAGGTAGAAAGAGAGAAAAAGAGATCCTTAACTGATTACCAAAGATATGAAAAAAGGCATTAAGAGGTGTAACACACTTTTACAGAAGCAATGACATTTCTGCTCAGGAATTTATAAAATAGGCTGCAGGAAATGTGTAAATCCTACTGCATTCTGGCCTTCATTATTTCAAATTATAAGGAATTTATTAATTGCGTGGCTGTTACTCTGCATGTTGAGTTGTTTTTCTCCTACTGTTTTTGAGGAATTTCTCTTTGTTTTACAGCAATTTGACTTTGATATATCCAGGTTTAGATATTTTTGTGTTTATCCTATGTAGGAATTGTTTAGCTTCTTGGATCTGTAAATTAATATTTACATAAATGTGGGATTATTTTTGAGGCTTATTTCTTCAGATATTTTTCTGTCCCTCCATTTTTCTCTCGATCTGGCAGTCACATTACATTCATGTTGATATGCCTGATATTTTCTTACAAGTCTCATAAATATTTTTTCTCCCTATTTGTTTCTTATCTCTTTCTTCTTTCTTTCTCTCTTTTTTTTCTTTTCTTTTCTTTTCTTTCCTTTCTTTCTTTTTTATTTTTGAGATCAAGTCTCACTATGGTGCCCAGGACTGTCTTGAACTCCTGGGTTCAAGTGATTCACCCACTTTGGCCTCCCAAAGTGCTGTGATTACAGGTACGATCCACTATGCCCCACTTCTCCCTATTTTTTAGATGGAATAATTTTCACTGGTCAATTTCAAGTCTATTGATTCATTTTTTTAATGTCAGGCTCAAGCCTGTCTGGTAAATTTTCTGTTTCATTTATTGTACTTGTCAACTCTGAAATTTCTATTTGGTTCTTTTTTCATGTATTCCTATGTATTTACTGAGATTCCCTATTTTCTGAGTTATTGTCATCACAATTAAATTATTTAAACATTTTTTTTTGGTTCTTTGAATATAGTTATAATATAGTTATAATATAGTTATAATAGCTACTTTGAAGTACAATATCGAGTACTAGCCACACTTTTAGGTTTCTTTTCATGCCTTGAGAATTTTTGTTGAAAATTAGACATTTTAGACAACAACTCTGGATTCAACCTTTTTCTTCTGTGTTTTTATTGCTGCAGTTTGGTTCATTTGGTTGTCTGTTTAGAAACTTGTCAATACTAAATATGTGTCAAAAGCAAGAGGATGAACTTAAATGGGCCCTGATTAGCCAAATCCTGGAAATGTGAGACTCAAATTATGTAATGGCAATAATATAATACATTAAAATTGATAAGTTCATGGAAAAAGAGGGGAGGACCCTTAAGAAAGTCTTGATTTCTGACAAATACGTGGAGCAATAAGAAGTCTTGTCTTTTGCTAGTGAGAATGCAAACTGAAATAGTCACTTTGGGAGACAATTTGGCAGTTTCATATAAAACTAAACATAGACTGATATAACCTGGCAAGCCACTTTTAGGTATTTATCTATCTGGTTTGAAAACTTATGTCAACCAAAATTTTGCCTTTGAATACTTACAGCAGTTATCTCCAAAACATGAGAGTGGCCAAGATGTGTTTCAGAAGATGAATGTATAAAATAACCCGTTATATATCTATACAATGGAATTAAATTCAGTAATAAAAAGAAATGAACACAACGACATTAATAAATTTTTCATTTATATTGCTAAGTGAAAGAAGCTTGTGTGAAAAGGTTATATATCATATCATTCCATTATGTGACATTTTGGAAGAGGCAAAACTATAAAGACAGAAAACTTATCAGTGGTTTCCAGGAGTTTAGGAAGTATTGTATAAGTGAGGCACAGGAGATTTTATTGTAGGAGTGTAAAACCCTTGTGTGATACTGAATTCATCAAACATGTAGAGCTTTAAATCCAAAAAGTAAAATTTAAAGTATGCAAATTTAACCTGGGAGGCCAAGGAATCCCAGGATAGAATGCAAATTGTGGTAAAATAATCTAAATATATTACAAATATGTGACATCACTGAAGAAATTAGGATGAAAAATTGCTCACCCAAGTGACTTTGGAGATAGGTGGAGATAGTAACACTGAAGAAAATGTGAACTATGTATAAATACTGTACTCTGGTTGGTGAAGTTGTTTCTCATAGGTCTATGAGTTGGCAATTCTGAAACCACTATATATCCATATTAGGACTGAACAAACACATAAACAAATTGTAGATAATGAAATCCTTTCTTTCCCTCACAATCAAGGGTGCAGGAATAGAACAAATCTTTTAATACCAAATTAAGTTGAAGACATCAGTATAAACTCATGTTTAATTTAATAATGATTAAAATTTGATAGAGATATACTTATAAATATGTATGTATACATAGGGCATAATAGAAACAAAATTCCAAATTGTGTCCTCTGAAAAAGCCTAGAAGCAATAGTAACCCAGTAGCAATGGGTATACTGAGAACCTAGTATGATCTTAGTTTATAATAGAAAAGAATAGGGGTCCTTGGAAAAAATGGATCATTACAAGTCTAGGGTAGCAAATACGCAAGATGTGCCTAAGCAATCTGGTAATACCAGATTGTAAGGAAGTGCTTAAAAAACAAACCAATGACATCAGCCTTAGGAAAGAATTTATGACAAAGTCCTTTAAAGCAATTGCAACAAAAACAAAAATTGATAAATTGATAAGTGGGACCTAATTAAATTAAAAAGCTTCAGCACATCAAAAGAAACTGTCATTGGAGTAAACAGAATACCTACAGAATGGGAGACAATTTTCTCAAACTATATCTCTGACAAAGTTCTAATATCCAGAATCTAAATAATTAAACAAACAACTATCAAATAACCTCATTAAAAATGGGCAAAATACATGAACAGACAAATAAGACATACAAGTGGCCAACAAACAAATGACAAAATGTTTAACATCACTCATCATCAGAGGGAAGCAAATAAAAACAGTAAGGAGATATCACCTTGACAGAATGGCTATTATTAAAAAGCCAAAAAAAAAAAAAAAAAAACAAATGCTAGAGAGGATGTGGGAAAAAATGAAAGCTTATATGCTATTAATGGGAATGTAAATTAGTTCAGCCACTACAGAAAGCAGTTTGGTGATTTCTCAGATAACTTAAGACAGTACTACCATGATTCAGCAATCCCATGATTAGGTATATAATAAAAATAAAATAAATCACTTCACCAAAAAGACACATGCACTAGTATATTCATTGCAGTGCTATTCACAATAGCAAAGACATGGAATCAACCTAGATGCCTATCGATGGTGGATTGGATAAAGAAAATGTGATACCTATACACTATGGAATACTATACAGCCATAAAAAAGAATAAATCATGACCTTTGCAGCAACATGGATGCAGCTGGAGGTCATTGTCCTAAGCAAATTAACACAAGAATGGAAACCAAATGCCTCATGTTCTCACTTATGTGTGGGAGCTAAATATTGGGGACTCATGGCTATAAAGATGGCAATAATCAACACTAGGGACTACTAGAAGCTGGAGGGAGAGAGGCGGGCAAGGGTCGAAAAACTACATATCAGGTACTATGTCCACTACCTGGGTGATAGGATCAATCATAACCCAAACTCAGTATCATTCAATATACCTATGTAATAAACCTTCACAGTACTCCCTGAATCTAAAATAAAAGTTGAAATCATAGAAAAGAATGAAATATGTCAAAGAAGCACAGGAGCCAATTGAAATATCTCTTAGTGACAAAGCTGGAACAAATTGAGCAAAAATAAACAAATAACATAGAACTGGGCTGTAACCTAAAGTAAAAATAAGTATCTATGAATTCATACTGATAATGAATAAATGACTGAATAAATGCATGAAAAGGGAAGGATAGACGAATCTCCATATAGAAGATATAAAAACAATTTATGTAGATATACCTTCCTTCAGAAAGTAGGTTGTGTGTAATGACTTTCTTCCAAAGACTAACATATAGAAAGAGGGGAAAGGAGTAACTTTGCAGTTGAGAAACCTAAACAAACCTTGTCCTAGCCATGTGATCAAGGTTAACATCAATAATGAAAAGTCATGTTAATAGCATGGACTCTTGGCGTAATATAATGTAGCGACACTTTACCTCTGTGGTCTTCTTTCTCAAAAGCTAAAACCAAGTCTAGTCATGACAAAAACATTAGCCAAAACAAAATTGATGAACGTTCTACAAAATACTTGATTAGTACCCCTTAAAATTATCAAGGTAATCAAACACAAGGAAAATCTGAGAAACTGTCACCATATAAGGACATGTAAGGAGACATGATGACTAAATACAACATGGTTACTGGATGAGATCCTGGATTAGAAAAAGAACGTTAAGGGCTGGTGCAGTGGCTCACATCTGTAATTCCAGCACTTTGGGAGGCCAAGGTGGGTGGATAACCTGAGGTCAGGAGTTCAAGACCAGACTGGCCAACATGGTGAAATCCATCTCTACTAAAAATACAAAAATTAGCTAGGAGTGGTGGTTCATGCCTGTAATCCCAGCTACTTGAGAGACTGAGGCAGGAGAATTGTTTGAAACCAGGAGGCGGAGGTTGCAGTGAGCCAAGATCGTGCCACTGTACTCCAGACTGGGTGACAGAGTGAAATTCCTTCTAAAAAAAAAAATTAGATAAAAACTAAATAAACCAGCCAACCTATGGACTATATTTGGTGTCAATAGTCAATTATCAATTATCAAAAATATCATCTAATGCAAGATATTAATATCAACGCAAATTAATTGTGATAAATAAAAGAACTCTATTATCTTGGAAAGTTTTCTGCAAATATAAAACTATTCTATAATACAATTTTTTTAAAAAAGAAAACTGGATAAACTTTAGTAGGGAAAAGGATGTTCATGTAGTTCCAAGGAGTGCCCCACTAATTGTTTTTCATTACAAAGAAGTAAAGGTATCTTTATGACGGAGAAATCTAGAACATATCAACTTAACCAAGTGATGAATTTTTTCCTTGCCAGAAATGGAAAAACTACATGCTATATGTTTTTTGATACGCTATACAGAGAAGGCTACAACATCATTTATGCTATGATTCTGACAATATCTATTATGAATTTAATTATGAAAAAACAGACAAATTCCAATGAAGTGATACTTCATAAAAATTACTGTACAATTTCTTAAATATGTAGAAATTTTATTAGATGACATTCTGCAAGTTAAAGTATTAACTTTTTTACTTAATTGTAATATTTTACCATAGAGTTTTTGAAAAGAGCTTCTTAGAATATGTGGCTTTAGTCACGTAAATTTAAGATCTCTTGAACAGGATCACTGTGATTGAGTGGGAGAACAGAATACATATTTTGATGAGTTCTTGCATAGGTAAAATAAAAAAAAACTCTAGGAATTTGGATTGCATAAGTCAGAGATGAGCAGACATAGTGTCAGTGATATAAACAATTAACACTTAAAGTTTACCTAATACTAAATCATTGTTTTGACTTCATATATGACTATGACCAAAAGCTTTCTTCTACTTTATGATCTAGATATAAAATGTCTTTCAATGATTTTTGTCTGCTCCTACCACAGTCAATGAAACCACAGAGAAACTGAACATGTAAACAATTATGAACATGTAAACAATTATTATTTTTTGTAAAATGGAAGTGATTATTCATCTTTTAAAAATGTAAAACTGACATAATTTTTAAGTATAAAAATTAATTTTTGAATTAACAGAATGACCAACCATGAATATTATGTGTGACTAGAAAGGTAAGGCATTACTCTGTAACATCATTTTATCTGACTAGGTAGCAGAGCTTATAGTTTTTCACTCTGAACAATTTTCTTCATTGGATCATTAACATCAGGCATTTGTTATATTTTTAGAATGTTCTATACAGACAAAAATGTAAAGACACCTTTCCACTACCATGTTTTTGTCTTATTTTGTTTTCAGTATTATCAAATTTCAGTAAGTCTATTAGAAAACCTATATATTTCACACATGCTGTAAATAATCTGATCTTGTAAAATAGCAGATGTTGTGTTCTTACTATCAAATATTACAATTATATTGCTGTGTTTGAAGTGAGTTTTCTTCTTTCTTCCAACTTTGTGATCTCTTTCCAAGCACATAGCAAAGCCTCCCTAGAAGGGGTTGACTGGGTTATTTGACTTTGCCCTAAGCTTTCCAAGGCCCCCTGTGGCTGATTGTAAGAGGCACTGGGAAAAAAAGAAAAATGCCTTTTGCCAGCTAGTACTGAGGAGAGAAATAACACAGACACCTTGAGACTTATGTTCAATTAACCTTCCCTGCCTCTCAGCATTTTCACAGCAAAACCACTAACTTCCAGAAAAGTTGTAAGCAATTCAACAAATATTTACAGAACTCCTAGTGGGGTGGAAGACACTGCCAGAGCCAGAAAGGGAGAAGTAAAGGTAAGGAGGAAACTGATGAAGAGAGGGGACAAGAGTCTAAAAGTCTGAATTTAGGAGTTAAATAAAACAGGTTAAAGAATTTTAACTCTTTCCTGTATTGATCTATGAACTTCAGCAACTTAACATTTATAATTACTTTTTCTGATTTGAAAAAGGCTAAAGGGATTTATGCAAAATTAAATGAATATCTTTTTAGTTTTAAATATATCAATAATAAAAATTCAAGTTAAATAAATTTAATAGAATTAATAAGTGTAATATTTAAATATAAAAAATGTATTGCCTACTAACTTGTGACTGAGAACAAGAATTGAATCAAACTAGTTCTGGGAACCACATCAGACTTTGGAAAGATGGAAAAACTTCCTGAGAGGAGATGAGTCATATAGATTGAACTAGATAGAGATCAAAATTCTAGGTTTTCTGGTGGAATTGAATTTATATAGGTTAGCTATAAGAGTGCCTGGATACTGTGCCAGAGACTGATCATAGCATTATTTTATTGAACTGCAGTCTGGGGGGCAGTCAAACATTTGGTAGCAAAATATAAGAGAATATAAAATAAGTGGTTAAAGGAAGCATAGATTACCCGTGGAGGAGAAACCTAGAATAATTTATTCTAGTTGATGTGGGAGGGATTAGCTGGAAAGGTTATATGGGAGAGGTAGCACTAAATTGAGTCTTAGAGATAACAGTGTTGGTAACTGAGGTAGGGAATGGGTGAGGACTTGATCAATGTCAATTATCTGGGCACAGAATGTATTGCAGAAATATGAAGGTATTAAAGAAATGGTAGATATGCCAGAGGGTCACAGTATGTTAATATAATCAAGGATAAGTCTACATGTACAGAGGGCAGAGAATGTTGCACAGGTAACCTGTGGAGAAAGCCAATATAAAGGGAAAAAAATTAAGCCTAAGGACTGAACCCTGGGGAATACCAACATTTAAAATTGAGAAAAGGTATAGATCTGTAGATAAATGAACAATGAAAATAAAACATTTATAAAAAGAAAGAAATCAGAATGGGTTGGAAAGTAAAAAACAAGAAGAAAGTAATACAAGAATGAAAAGTGAGTATCTGTAGCAAATGCTGCTAAGGTTTGAGTAAAAAGGAAACAGAAAACTGATAGCAAATTTAGCCACATGGATGTCTTTAGTAATTGGAAGGGCTGGTTTAATTGGTTGGTGTAGGTGAAAACCTCCACCAGTTTTCTAGAGAAGAAAGCAGAGAAATTCAAGACAGAAAGTATTAACTGGCAACTTTCCCATAAGATTTGATTGTGTCATAACTTTCTATACTAAAAAAAAAAAGTAGTAAAAAAATGGTTGTACATGGAGGGAAGAGAGAAATTATAGTCTGCATGTATGCTGAGAATAATCATTGTCATCTCTGACTTGACTAGGAAGAGTGCTCTAAAAATGTTTCAGATTCAGGTTGGAAATCAACGTAGCAAGTCTAGGAGAGATATGTTGTTGGGTTTGAACTACGGCATCGGCATCGGAAAAGGAGGAAAACGGAGATACAAGTAAGACAATGTAGAAATGGAATGACTAAAGTTTAGTGATTGGCTTTGGAGGGAAAGTAAGTGGTTAAGAAAATGCTACAATATTTAGCTTTTGTGATTTGGTTGATGCCATAGTTCAGAAACAAAATATAGGTAGTAATTGGTGACACCTGAAGAGCATGCCTGGCTTAGAACAATCACACAACCTCTGAGATCAGCCTCACTTCACTTAAAGGAGCTTACAATGGTCAGGTGTTTCTCAAATGGCCTAAAGTGAGCTAATTAGAGGAATTCTCCCTGATTTTGCAAACTGGAACTAGGAAAAAAGATTCAATCAAAACTTCAAAATTTGAAGCTCAAATGTGAATCCTTTGGACTAAATATTTGCCCTCCTCCCCACTGTAAATTTATATGTGGAAGTCCTAATCCCCTATGTAACATTATTTGAGGCTGGGGCTTCTGGTAGGTTACTAGATCATGAGGGTAGAGACTTCGTAAATAGGATTGGTGCCTGTATAAGAAGAGACACAAGAGAGATGATCTCTTCCTCTCTCCATTGTGTGAGAATAACAGCAATGTGCAGGCTGTCTGCAAACCAGGTAGGAGACCCTCACCGGGAACCAAATCAGCTGACACCCTAGTCTTGAAATTCCCAGCCCCCAGGATGGTGAGAAACAAATTTCTGCTGTTTAAGCCACCCAATCTACAGTACTGTGTTACAACAGGCTGAGCAGACTAAGACAATGAAAATCAGGAATTGTTGGCAATCACCTTCCTTACTCTATAAAGTGAAAGGGTTTTGTTGGACTTCATAAAACTGGCACTTATAAAGAAGGTGGGAAAACAAGGATACAAACACTTAACTATGGTTAGTCTCCTCACACCCCAGTATATGTCCAATAAATTCCTCTTTAAGTTAATTTTAGTGGAAATTATTTGTAATCCAAAAAGGACATGATGATTGAGTAGTATGATTTAATAAGCTAAATTTTGCAAATATTATATTTAAGATACCAACAATAGCTAATGGATTTTAGAAATTCAAACCCAGAATTCACAAATGAGTTCAGAACTGCAGTTTCATACTTTGGACTATCGAGGACAGAGTCAAGCTATTGAGTAAGAACTGTGCTCTAGTTGTGTGGGCAGGCATGGTAGGAATATGTTTAAATGTGCATATTGAATCATATTGTAGAATATATACATCAGAAGAACAGTGACTAAAGTCTACCAAAAATAAAAGTAATCAGAAATGTAAGGAGACCAAAAATGCAGTTGTCATAGAAAGTGAGGGCATAATAATTTGGGGGAAGCAAATTTAAGTGTGAGATTTTCTTCAAAGAAGTTAACTGTGATGAGCACTATCATGAAACCACTGGTTTTGAGAGAGCAGTTTTAGTTTTACTAGTAGGTACAAATGAGGATATAAGAGCATTAGGTTAAGTTGGTATATGCATTGATCGAAAAGAGACGGTAAGCAAAAAGTATATTTTTAAGTAATATCAAGAGCAAATATAGTAACAAGAGGGAAAATTCAAGGGTGGAAGAATGCCTGCTTTGAGGAACATAATTTTGAGAAAAGTGACCAGAAATAGAAACATGAAAATACTGACAAGGATTTAGATCATTTACAGTAGCAAATAGGGTAGAGAATTATCCAGAAATGAACATGGTATGCCACATTTTTTTTCCTTGAAGCTGATCCTTCATTTCCAACTGATTTAAAAGATAAAACATCCAAGGACTATGCCATAAAAGGATACTAAGAGAGAGAACATATACTGGGATTTGCTTTGTGATCCATACCCTGAAGAGGGTGTCTCTGAATCCTATACCACAAGGAAAGACTGAATTTCTCACATGAGAGTGAGCCTTTCTAGAATGTTACCTTGGTATGTGAACAAGAGCAAAGGACTATGAATTTGTTGATGAAAGTTTTTCCATAAGAGATGATCGATTTTTAGAGAAAATTGATAGCTCCTACAGGGCAACCAAACTTGTGTTATCCTATCCTTATAACAAAGAGTTTTTGGAATGAGTCATTATTTTCATTTACAATAGAACATACTATGGAGCTTGGAATACTAGAAACATTTGCTACAGAGAATTTTAAACAAATATGCATATATATAAAATACCATCCATTTACAAGTTATGGATCACCTTCAAGTTTACTGCTGGTTCTTTGTTTGAACCCTCAATCAACAGAAAAGCACATTTGCTCTCCAGGCTATGACTCTGATACACGGAGACATTGTAATTGCTCCACATTCCTGAGTAATCATTTTCTGATGGGTTTATTGCCACCTCTGCCTTATCAGGGCATGGCACTGTTATGGACCCTGGTGATAAATTACCCTTTAGAGAGGGATAAGACAGTGCCACTTTAACAAGTGCAGTAAAGCACTTTTTATATTAGGAGAGTTCAGTGCATTTCCCATTCATCATACACTCTCAGTGATTTTACACAGATTTTACACTGTTGATTAGCTCATTAGTGGGGTTAATTGGATACATTAACTGGCAGAATTACAGCTTGACTATGAACCAGAGGCTGCAGCATTATAAATGACAGACAAACCACAGACATGCATGGCCAGCCTGAAGGAAGTTCTTCTCTTTGATTAACTTTCATTAGATTTTAATTCTTTTCCCCTCCCCACTCCTGCAATTGACTCCCCATGAATATTTACTATGGATTGGGTAAGTGAATAGATGACACTAATACACATTTCCAAGCCTGTCCTCTCCTTCTAAAGTAACTCCCTGATAAATAATAAGAAAAAGTGCTATTTAGAAAAGTGATAAAAATAGCCTGTGGGAGACCAAGAAATGATTGTTGTCTAGAAATTTAATAAATTCTCTTCTTATGAAAGCCATGTTTTTATTGAATTGTTGATTATACATAGTGGGAATTAATCTTTCTCTCATAGGCTTTACATCAGAATCACAGAAAAAGCATTTAAAAATACAGACTCCTGGACCCTGTCCTTAACCCATTAAATAAAAACTTCTAGAGGTATGTTCAGGAATCTTTATAATTAAGAAATTCCCCAGGTGATTCTTACACAGTGAGTTTGGCACTGTGGTTAAAATAGCATGTCAGTTTGCATTAAACATCAAGTAGTGTGGAATATTGACTTAATTAAACGAATTAAAGAGATACGTTACCATTTGAAGAAAGGCCAGAAAACAAGACAAAACTTTCTTTGTAGCTCAAATTCTCTACCAGATACAGAATCTAAAGTGTTTGTGGAACTTTCTAAGGGGCTCTTAATCTATATTTCCTTTTTTTTTTTTTTTTTTTTTTTTTCATTTCTACTAGTTACGGCTGCCACTATGAAAATAATTTTTTGGTTTTATTCTTTTCCAAAGAAATTATATTTGCCTCAGTGAAACTCCAAGAGCAGAGATGTAAAACTTACATTTTTGATTTGTTTGAGTGTGAGGTAAGATGATGTTTGTCGGGCCTTCTTTGTAGCGTTAGATCTTCTGCTCACTTCTGAGACAACTTAGGACATTCCAACTGCTCTAGGCCTCAATTCACTATTCATAAGTTGGAAATCAATTGTATCTCATGTACCAGGCTAGTTATAAAAACTATATGACATTTTACCTGATTCTTTGTGCACTTGTGAGAATGGTAGAAGTTGAAAAGGGTGGGGGACAGTGAGAGTCTGGCCAGTTAGGTAGCTAATTCACAAAGTAGAGGGTAAAACTTAAAAGGTAAGAGGCTTAAAACTTAAAAAGTAAGAGGCTGGGTGGGGTGGCTCAATACTTGGGGAGGCTGAGGGGAGAGGATCACCTGAGGTCAGGAGTTCAAGACCAGCATGGCCAACATGGCGAAACCTCCTCTCCACTAAAAACATGCAAAAATTAGTCAGATGCAGTGGTGCACACATGTAATCCCAGCTATTCAGGAGTCTGAGGCAGGAAAATTGCTTGAACCTGGGAGGCAGAGGTTGTGATGAGCTGATATTGCGCCACTGCACTCCAGCCTGGGTGACAGAGCTTGACTCTTGTCTCAAAAAAAGAGCATTGCCTGTGAATAACACATGCAACATATATGGAGAAACAATCTGGGATAAAAGGAAAATTGTTGATGGTTGTAGCTCACTTCACCTCTACCTGCCACCCTTCAGGCAGACAGGAACAGCAACCACATAAACTGTCAATTGTAAAGGCAACCACTTAATGAGAAGAAGACTGGAGAAAAGGATTGGTTTGCAGAAGTGAAAAACACAACCACAGGAATAGGATGAGGAGGAAGAAGAACACTAAAAACTCCGTGGGTTTTTGGAGGAAAGAAAGCCAGAAGTGCCAGGAAGAGCAAGATAAAATGTCATAATATCAGCGGGGCAGAGTGTGGTTGTGTAAAAGAAATATTATTAGGAAAATCTACCTAAAAATGCATGGGAGGAATTACTAAGTTACCATGCAGGATGGACTTCCATAAATGATTGATTGATTGAGAGAGAGAGAGTCTTGCTCTCTTGCCCAGGCTGGGTGCACTGGCTTAATCTGGGCTCACTGAAACCTTCACTTTCTGGGATCCAGTGATTCTCCCACCTCAGCCTCCCAAGTAGCTGGGACCACAGACTTGGGCCACCACACTCAGGTAATGTTTCTATTTTTGGTGGAGATGGGGTTTCACCATGTTGCTCAGGCTGGTCTCAAATTCCTCAGCTCAGGCAATCTACCCACCTCGGCCTCCCAAAATACTAAAATTAGAGGTATAAGCCACCGCACACCTGACCTGATAAATGATTTAAGCAGAACTGAACCCAAAGGATTCATTCATAGTTATTTGACATTCTGGAATTTAGTACTAGATGTGCACTCCAGATCATGATAAGCCTTTTTTTTTTTTTACCTGAAATAAAATGTATCACGATGAAGATTGCCACTGAAATTTCATTATGTAAGTCGAAGGCAAATGCTCTCAGTGCTTTTCTGTAAGAGGAAAGTAAAGCTTTTAAGAGTCATTGTGACTTTTTTGAACAGGGCATTGCGGTGTTTTTAGGTAGCCTAAAGCCCATGAAATTGTAGCCCAAGCTCCACACACGTCAGAGAATACTATGTTTAAGAAACTTTAGGTGTTTTGGCATATTGTAAATTTCAAGACAAATTATTATTTCTTCTATGTGAGAGGTTGCTTTCAGGCATTTGTTTTAATCTCTTTGATTGTATAATATTTTGTTTTAAAATATATTAATAAACTGTTAGGTAATAATGGCCCAAAATGTAACAATGTTATCTCTTAAAACTTAAGAATAAAGAAGTTTCTAAGCATATATATATATTTTAAAATTTTTCTCATAATATGAGAGCCAAATAAAATGTAACCTAGCAAATAAAATTCTTTCTGCCCGATCAGATCTCTTTCTTTCCTGAACTTCAATCACATGCTCTTCGTGCACCTTGTGAGTCACTTATTTCATATTCTGTCATAGTTATTCACATATTAACTTCATCTTTCTTCCTAGAATATCTATTTCTGAAAGAGAGGAATTATGTCTAATAAATTATAGCCACACTGCTAACGATTATAATTCTCAAAATACACATAAAGATCTGTCAAGAGCAAAGAGTGAACCAAACAGAACATGGGTTCTGATGAATATTGATTACACACTCTTTCCAAATTCATCCAATGAATTCAACAGATCTCAAAGCCTAGATAAAAATGTATGAATACACATGAATATTAAATTAACTGTTTTTATATCTTAGTGGAGTCTAAAATGATAAAAGTAAGGGTAAATAAATGCATATTGTGAAGCGTATTGAACTAGAGAATTGCAGTATATTCTTGAGTATTTGTAAGTTATTCTTGGTCATTCAGAGAAATAAAAACAACCTGAAGTAAAATAGACTAGACACAAATTGAACAATGTATTGAAATATAATCCCACAGCAAAACAAAATATATGTTTATGCAAAATGTAAGAGAAAATACCATTTTATTACTGTTCTGGAAGGCAAGTGAGAACCAACGAAGAGTGCTAAAGGTCAGAAAAAGAGCATCAAATGTATTTAAAATATAAAGTATCTCAATTTGTATTTCTCTATTCTAGAAAGCCTTATTATTTCCCATCTTCTACAATGGAGTTCACACTTAATTTCTCCTGGACATGCTAGCACCATCATCTAGGACAGAAGCCAATCACCGAGGGCAGGAGGAGCACTGGGAGAGGAAATTCCATAAACGAGTCGGGGACAGAAATGATCCTGTTGCTTTTTATCTGACAATGGGCCTGGCTGGACACGTTGGACACACAAAATGAGTTTTGTATCTTTACTATACAGATATGACTTCCTTCGCTTCTTTATCAATTGACTCACTACCCATTGATTCTGGGGCCCAAATTTCAACCTCAGGCTGCTTCGCTGGAGCCCTGCCACTGTTAAAAGCTATGCATAGTCTTCTCTTTCTAAGTCCAGACTCTTTTCCATACTTCTTTCTACCTGTTGGCAAGGGGGTATCTCCAAGCAAAATAAGCCAATGAGTACTAGATGCCTGACTTCACATTGTCACATCTTGAGATCCTGCTTCAATTGGAGTCCATTGAAATCAATACCAGTGTGATATTCTAAGCCATCATACCCATTTAAATGTCATTTAAATTTGAGGAAAGTAAACCAATGGCAGATAAGTTAAAATATTGAACATACCTTCTCGAAACTCAGTGTGTTCACTCATGAATCACTCTTTCAATTTTCTCATTTTATTGAACAAATTTGCCTGAAAATTAGTATAAAATAGCAATACACACAAATATAATAAACAGAGTTATCGTTGCTTAATATTTATAAAATATAAGCATGGATAAATACATTGATAGAATAACAACAAAAACCAAACTGGCTAACTGCAATCTGGAATCTAAATCTTGTTTCTTCCGAGCTAACTTGTCCTTTGGAAAACTTCATTTCCTAGCATAAGGCCTAATCCATAATAGGCACTCTATAAATGTTTGTTGCAAGGATAAGTGTGTTTGTCTATGCTAGAAGTTATTACCAAACAGAAATAAAATACATAAATAAGGCAGAATATCCTCATATAGTAAATAAATAGCTTCAGCTGAAAAAAAATCCAAAATACAATGTTAGTTTCAAAAGCACAGTAGGCTGATAATGAAATATATGTAGATTTATTTTGCCTGATTTAAGTACTTTAGTTAGTCCTTGAATAATTTAACTGGAGTATAGCTTAGTTAGTTATAGTATATAGTTTGGGTCAAGTATAGTAGAATTTACTTGTAGTTTGCAAGAATAAGAGTATACAGATGGTTGTGTGTGTGTGTGTGTGTGTGTGTGTGTATGTTTCATTACATGATACATGTCTGTATGTCTTTGAACCCAGGACAGCAATCAGGTTCCATATTGTTTACAACACAGATTTATTGGGAGTGCCTGTCTAGAGCAGTGGTCCCCAAACTTTTTGGCACAAAGGATCGGTTTCATGGAAGACAATTTTCCTAAGGATGGCGTGGGGGAAATGTTTTCGGCATGAAACTGTTCCACCTCAGACCTTCAGGGATCGGTTAGATTCTCATAAGGAGCACCTGGCCCAGATCCCTTGCATGTGCAGGTTACAGTAGGGTTCACAGTGCTATGCGAAACCCAAAGCTGCCGCTGATCTGACAGAAGGCAGAAGTCAGGTGGTAATGCTTGATCGCCTGCCACTGACCTCCTGCTGTATAGCCTGGTTCCCAACAGGCTACTGACTAGTAAGGGTCCATGGCCCAAGGTCTGGAGATCCTTAGCCTAGAGTATTACATTAAAAAATTGTATAACCCTGTGTTTGGACTCAATAGAAAAGCTCCAAGTTGAAGTTTTAATACCTGCCAAGAAGTTGGGGGAAAGTGGTAGTATGTGTGTAGTGCAGTCCTATTTCTACACTTCCTGGAACTGGTGTGAGCTCTCTTTAGTATCTGGCGTAAAACAAAGTTAAGTTCAAGAAATACATACATAAAACTAAAAATTCATTTCTTTTATTCAATTTATTTCAGAAATTGAATTAAACAAAAACAAATCCAAGTGTATACAATATTAGGCATTGGTCTTTTATAATCCCTACTCTTAATCTGCCTTGAGTTGTAACTATAGCTTGAATATAAGAGATCTTTAATGTCAGAAGCATTTATGATTTTGCATATGCACTAGGATCAAGTTGCAAATACAAAGTTGAGTAAGAGACAGTCACTTCTCTCAAGGATTTATGATTTAGAAGATGCTGTTGGCCACAAATAGTGCCAGCCTAAAAAGTGTAGAGAGCTTAATACAAACACTATTAGCGAAAACTGGCATTCGGCAGTGTTATCCACATATGTAGTTAGTCAGCATATGTATCTACTTACAGTCCTCTGAGAGAAAGGAATTAGAACGTCCAGCACAGCCAGATAATAATTCATGCAGTCTTGAGACCAAACAGCCATTCTGTGCATATTCTACTCCTGTGTTTTCTTCCAGAATTGTGAATGCCATTCTGTCTCTCATTGCTGGCTCCATGCTGCCCTAGATCACAGTGCTTCTTGAAGGCTGCTAGAGAATGAACAATTTTGTTTCTATTCCCAGGATAACATCTGTAGGATAACAACTCAGGCAGATATGTTCAGTTATGCAAGCAAATACCACTTTCTTTTTATCTTCAGAAAGTCATCTGAGGCATGATTATGCAGCACCTGCCAAGATGTTATTGCGTGTTGCTTTCCCACTTAGGAAGATGTAGTTCTAATGACCCTAATTGTATCGGAAAGGAAAAGGGTCGTGATTAGATGGTTACAGTCTTGCTTTGGAAGGCAGATTTCCGGTTGCGCCTTTTTATTTTCACTACAGCTTGTTCATGTAAATGAGAAAAAAATGCCACACCACACAAATCCTCCAAATAAAATGACACATACTCAGCATGTCAATCTGGATTTTATCTTCCCCAAAATGGATTCATCTCTACAAAATGTCCAGTCTTTCCAACCATTCCACTTTCTGTTGTAATTAAACACCTTTTAATATAAATTACTATATTTTACTATACTAAATTGCACTTATCTTTTATTATTTTGCCTTATAGTGAAAAGCATTTTGTTCATTAAAAATAGAGAACTGAATATTTTAAGCTTTGCTATGTCGACTCTTTTACTACCTATATGTGCTTATTAGCCATTTCATAACCTGTGAATTGCTTACATTCCATCAGCTGAGACTGCTGATGCTGCCTTTGCAGTGCTACATGATCTAGTTTTGTATCCAGTATCTGTCTCATCTGAATTCTTCTCTAGATGGGCTACCCTTCTCACTAAAATGCACTTCATTTGATCTCCTCTTTACTGTATGGAATCACCTTTTTGCTTCATATTTTACACTTGGCCCTTGAGTTTCACTCTCCATCCTTCTTTATCCTATTCTGTGTGCCAATAATTGAATTTTCTGTTTTGCAGTAGTTAGAGTTCTTTTCAAGACTTACATTTGTTCAGTAGAAAACTCCAATGAGAGATGGGTGGTTGTGCACAGATAACTGCCATTGCGTTGAAATCGCTTTATTAGCTTGTGGTTACCAGTGGCTGCTTCCTTTACTACAAGCCACAGCTGGAGTTGGGCACCACCCTCCTATAGATGCAAGTCTTGCCATTTTCAATCCTGGGAGAGGCAGAGATTGCCAGCTATTGCCAACCCATGTGATATTTCACCTTCCTTCTTCATCTCCCATAAGTGTGTCTATACAGTTGTAAAATGTCCTTTATTAAACTCTTTTCATGAGCATTTTTAAGTATGCAATATATATTTCCTGCTGTATCTCTGCTAGCTACACCACTTGCCTCACCCTAACCAACATCAGCAAAGCATCAGAAGAGAACAAATGAAAATTTAGAAAGGCTGGGTACAGTGACTCTTGCCTTAAATCCCAGAACTTTGAGAGACCGAGATGGGCAGATTGCTTGAGGCCAGGTGTTTGAGGACAGCCTGGCCAACATGGTGAAAACCCATCTCTACCAAAATTACAAAAACTAGTCAGGAGCTGTGGTGCATGCCTGTAATCCCAGCTACATTGGGAGGCTGAGGCATGAGAATTGCTTGAACCTAAGAGGCCAAGGTTGCAATGAGCCAAGATCATGCCACGACACTCCATCCAGCCTGGGTGACAGAGTGAGACTTTGTCTCAAAAATAAATAAATAATTAAATAAATAAGAATGGCTATTATCAAAAAATCTGGAGACAACAGATGCTGGAGAGGATATGGAGAAATAGGAACACTTTTACACTGTTGTTGGGAGTGTAAATTAGTTCAACCATTGTGGAAGACAGTGTGGTAATTGCTCAAGGATCTAGAAATAGAAATTCCATTTGACCCAGCAATCCCATTCCTGGGCATATATCCAAAGGATTATAAATCTTTCTGTTATAAAGACACATGCACACGTATGTTCATTGCGGCACTGTTTACAATAGCAAAGACCTGGAACCAACCCAAATGCCCATCAATGATAGACTGGACAAGGAAAATGTGGCACATGTACACCATGGAATACTACACAGCCATAAAAAACGATGAGTTCATGTCCTTTGTAGGGACATGGATGAATCTGGAAACCATCATTCTCAGCAAACTGACACAAGAACAGAAAATCAAACACCGCGTGTTCTCACTCATAGGTGGGTGTTGAGCAATGAGAACACATGGACACAGGGAGGGAAGCATCACACACTGCGGTCTGTTGGGGGAGAATAGGGGAGGGACAGTGGGGGGTGGGGAGGTTTGGGAAGGATAACATGGGGAGAAATGCCAGATATAAGTGTTGGGGGGATGGAGGCAGCAAACCACCTTGCCATGTAAGTACCTATGCATCAGCCCTGCATGATCTGCACATGTACCCCAGAACCTAAAGTACAATAAAATAAATAAATAAATAAATAATGGATTTAAAAAGACAAAATATGGAAACTCTCATTAAGGAAACAGCACATACAAGGAAGGAACAAATGGAAATTTTAAATGGAAAAAATATGAATAATCACTGTGGGAACTGGGTAAGCAGTGCATGGAATCTCTTTGTTATTTCTTATAATAACAGGTAGGTCTAAAATTATCTCAAAATGAAAGCTTATTTTAAAAATCTATTTTAGAAGAAGAAAAACATGATTTTACTTTGAAAGTATTAGTACTCAGAGTAAAAATAAAAGACCTCGAATAATTTTTCAGCATACCTTTAAACTCTAAACCATAGTGTTGACACAATTTTCAAAACCCCTTAAGAGTTATCTATATTTCTTAACCTGGAACCTGCCTCTCATTACTTTTACAGATTATTTGGTAAATGTACTCTCAGGAAATAAATGGTTATTTTTATTTTTATTTTTAATTATGATGCAACTAGTAGCAATATTTTATATATTAGGGATATTAATGAGTAGCCATGATCAGACTATATAGGGCCTTATAGGACCTGATATAGATTTAAAATTTTATTTTAATTTGTGAGTCAGGTTAAGTTTAAGAGTAAGGTTTGGTTTAGAATTAGCCTATTACCTTTGTTTATTCTATCATTTACAAAAGAATATTTTTCATATTATATAATTTATTCTGTGAGAATTTTGATTTATGATTTGAGCTTACCTAAATTGCTTAAATAGGTTTTTGCCACCTCCAGATAATATAAAAATTCTTATACATTTTTCCAATATGTTAATACTTATTTTAACTTTACATTTAGAACTATAATACATCCAAAATTTATTTTTTTATGTTAAAAAGTAAAAATACATATATTTTTTCTTAATAGATTATTGGGAACCCAGAATCATTTTTGAAACACACTTGCCTCCTAGTTGTTTGGTCATATCATTATATTATTATTTCCACATAAATACCTTGATTGATTTCTTTACTTTCAGTTTTTCTACTGATATCTTAGATGTTTACTATACAAATATCATACTATTCTGATTAAAGTAGCTTGGCAGCCAATAGGCAGATATCTCTTCACTATTGTTTTATTATTCTTTTTTGTTTTAGCAATTTCATACTATTTTTCCTTATGAACTTTAGAATAATTTGCCATTTTACAAATGTCCATTCTAATTCTGGTTGACATCAAATTAGATGTATATATTTATATAACAAGATGACTATTTTTACAATATGATGCCTTTCCTTTATGGTATGTATTCATTTATTCAGGCATGTATTTTCAAAAGTGCATTTCAATTATTATTTGTGTGTGTGTGTGTGTGTATGTGTGTCTGTGCATGTGTAATTTTTAAATTAAGTTTTTGGTAATAGGAGAGATTGGTAACTGAGAGATTTTTCATGACATCCTGTTAGGAAACTTTCTAAAGCATGAAGGGTTTGTCTCTTAAATGTTTGTTAAAATTCATAAGTAATACTACTTTGGCTTTGAAAATCTTTTCTTTTAAAGTTTTGAAATGTTCATTTTTTAAATATATTTTTAAGCCAGTTATTATAATATGTATTTTGCTGAGAAGTCATCTAAGATGTCATACCTTTGCACCAACTATCACTTATAGTAATTGAAACCACTTTTGTGTTTGTTGTCCTATTCACTTTTTCAATCCTCAGGTTGCATGTATTCTTTTTTTTTCTCTTTCTTAATAACACTTTCTAAGGAAAGAGCAATTGACTCTATTAGAATTTTATATTAGTTTATTTTCTACTTTGAAGCTAATCTTAGCTTTTATCATACTCATTCAACTCAATATTTTTAGTTTATGTTGTTCCTTTTCTATTTTTTTTCAGCTTATCATATACATTCTTTGTTTTAAATATATGTTTTACTGTGTTTTAGATTTTGGGGTACACGTGAAGAACATGCAAGATTGTTGCATAGGTACATACATGGCAAGGTGGTTTGCTGCCTTCCTCCCCATCACCTATATCTGGCATTTCTCCCCATGATATCCCTCCCCATCTCCCCACCCCCCACTGTCCCTCCCCTAGTTCCCCCCGACAGACCCCAGTGTGTGATGCTCCCCTCCCTGTGTCCATGTGTTCTCATTGTTCAACACCCACCTAAGAGTGAGAACATGCGGTGTTTGATTTTCTGTTCTTGTGTCAGTTTGCTGAGAATGATGGTTTCCAGGTTCATCCATGTCCCTACAAAGGACATGAACTCATCGTTTTTTAGAACTGCATAGTATTCCATAGTATATATGTGCCACATTTTCCCTGTCCAGTCTATCATCGATGAGCATTTGGGTTGGTTCCAAGTCTTTGCTATTGTAAACAGTGCCTCAATGAACATTCGTGTGCATGTGTCCTTATAATAGAATGATTTATAATCCTTTGGATATATACCCAGTAATGGGATTGCTGGGTCAAATGGCATTTCTATTTCTAGGTCCTTGAGGAATTGCCACACTGTCTTCCACAATGGTTGAACTAATTTACACTCCCACCAAAAATGTAAAAGTGTTCCTATTTCTCCACATCCTCTCCAGCATCTGTTGTCTCCAGATTTTTTAATGATCACCGTTCTAACTGGCATGAGATGGTATCTCAATGTTGTTTTGATTTGCATTTCTCTCATGACCAGTGATGAGCATTTTTTCATATGTTTGTTGGCCTCATATATGTCTTCTTTTGTAAAGTGTCTGTTCATATCCTTCACACACTTTTGAATGGACTTGTTTGTTTTTTTCTTGTAAATCTGTTTTAGTTCTTTGTAGATTCTGAATATTGTCCTTTGTCAGATGGGTAGATTGCAAAAATTTTTTCCCATTCTGTTGGTTGCTGATTCACTCTAATGATTGTTTCTTTTGCTGTGCAGAAGCTCTGGAGTTTAATTAGGTCTCATTTGTCTATTTTGGCTTTTGTTGCCAATGCTTTTGGTGTTTTGGTCATGAAGTCCTTGCCTATGCCAATGTCCTGAATGGTTTTGCCTAGATTTTCTTCTAGGGTTTTTATGGTGTTAGGTCTTATGTTTACATCTTTAATCCATCTGGAGTTAATTTTAGTGTAAGGTGTCAGGAAGGGGTCCAGTTTCTGCTTTTGGACATGCTAGCCAGTTTTCCCAACACCATTTATTAAACAGGGAATCCTTTCCCCATTGCTTTTTTTTGTGAAGTTTGTCAAAGATCAGATGGTTGTAGATGTGTGGCATTGCCTCTGAGACCTCTGCTCTGTTCCATTGGTCTATATCTCTGTTTGGTACAAGTACCATGCTGTTTGGATTACTGTAGTCTTGTAGTATAGTTTGAAGTCAGATAGTGTGATGCCTCCAGCTTTGTTCTTTTTGCTTAGAATTGACTTGGCTGTGCGGGCTCTCTTTTGGTTCCATATGAAGTTTAAGGTGGTTTTCTCCAGTTCTGTAAAGAAGGTCATTGGTAGTTTGATGGGAATAGGGTTGAATCTGTAAATTCCTTTGGGTAGTATGGCTATTTTCACAATATTGATTCTTCCTAGCCATGAACATGGAATATTTCTCCATCTGTTTTTGTCCTCTCTTATTTCGTTGAGCAGTGGTTTGTAGTTCTCCTTGAAGAGGTCCTTTACATCCTTTGTTAGTTGTATTCCTAGGTATTTTATTCTCTGTGTAGCAATTGCGAATGGCATTTGGTTCTTGATTTGGCTCTCTTGAAGTCTCTTATTGGTGTATAGGAATGCTTGTGATTTTTGCACATTGATTTTGTATCCTGAGACTTTACTTAAGTTGCTTATCAGTTTCAGGAGATTTTGGGCTGAGACGATGTGGTCTTCTAAATATACAATCATGTCGTCTGCAAATAGAGACACTTTGACTTCCTCCTTTCCTAACTGAATACCCTTTATTTCTTTTTCTTGCCTGATTGCTCTCACTAGAACTTCCTATACTATATTGACTAGGAGTGGTGAGAGAGGGTATCCTTGTCTAGTGCCAGATTTCAAAGGGAGTGCTTCCAATTTTTGCCCATTCACTATGATATTGGCTGTGGGTTTGTTGTAAATAGCATTTATTATTTTGAGATACGTTCCATCAAAACCTAGTTTATTGAGAGTTTTTGGCATAAAGTGCTATTGAATTTTGTCAAAGGCCTTCTCTCCATCTATTGAGATAATCATGTGGTTTTTGTCTTTGGTTCTGTTTATGTGGTGGATTACCTTTATAGACTTGCATATGTTGAACCAGGCTTGCATCCCCATGATGAAGCCTACTTGATCGTGATGGATAAGCTTTTTGATGTGCTGTTGCAATCGGTTTGCCAATATTTTATTGAAGAATTTTGCATCTATGTTCATCAAGGATATTGGCCTGAAGTTTTCTTTTCTTGTTGAGTCTCTGCCGGGTTTTGATATCAGGATGATGTTGGTCTCATAAAATGATTTGGGGAGGATTCCCTCTTTTTGTATTGTTTGGAATAGTTTCACAGAAGGAGTGTTACCACCTCCTCTTTGTAGGCCTGGTAGAATTCAGCTGTGAACCCATCTGGACCTGGGCATTTTTTGGGTGGTAAGCTCTTAATTGCTGCCTCAACTTCAGCCCTTGTTATTGGTCTATTCAGGGTTTCGACTTCTTCCTAGTTTAGGCTTAGGAGGATGCAAGTGTCCAGGAATTTATCCATTTCTTCCAGGTTTACTGGTTTATGTGCATAGAGTTGTTTGTAGTAATCTCTGATGGTGGTTTGTATTTCTGTGGAATCTGTGGTGATATCCCCTTTACCGTTTTTTATTGCATCTATTTGATTATTCTCTCTTCTCTTTTTTATTAGTCTGGCTAGTGGTCTGTCTATTTTGTTGATCTTTTCAAAAAACCACCTCCTGGATTTATTGATTTTTTGAAGTATTTTTTTGTGTCTCTATCTCCTTTAGTTCTGCTCTGATCTTAATTATTTCTTGTCTTCTACTAGGTTTTGAGTTTTCTTGATCTTGCTCCTCTGGCTCTTTCAATTTTGATGACATGTCGATTTTATAACTAAACAATAACACACATTTTGTATTATTTCTGAAAAAATAATGGAAAATATTTGAAAAAGGAAAATATTTGAACAAATATGTTTCATTTTTATCAGGAGCTTTGATATGTTATCTTAAAAGATGTCTTTTTAATTTAGATATTATTTACATTTTAAATTTGTTTATTTAATATTAGGCTTATTTTTGTTGTTGGCTTTTCAGATTTATTACATGAAAGTCTGAGAATATGGCCTCTAAAATCACTGCTCTTTACATTTATTGAGGCTGTGTGTGCCACAAAGTACAAGATTCATTATTGTAAGGGTTTCATACACAAAAGGAATCAGGAGGATCCAAGATGGTGGATTAGACACAACTCCAGTGCACATCTCCCAGTGAAAAAGATGCAGAAACCCAGAGATCTCCTAGTTCCAACCGAGATACCAGGTGCATTTCAACCAGTCTGGTCCGAGGGTGAGCAAAGCCCACTCAGGGCAGACCGAGGCAGGGAAGGGTGCTGCTTCACCCAGAAAGTGTATCTGACGGGCAAGTTGGAGGCTCCACCTCTGGCGCTCTGGTCCGGATACAGCGCTTTCCCCAAAGCCTCAGCAATACACAGAACAGGGGATCTTTACCAGTCAATCACTGGGAATTACAAATGTGGAGTTGAGTAAGAGTCTGCAGACTTAGCTATCGCCCCTTCCCCCTGCCCGGAGAGAGAGGGAGCGGGAGCAGCTGGGCGGCCCCTACCCCATGACCAGAGAAAGAGAAAGCTGAAAGGAGGAGACTGCTGGGTGAGGCTGGGCGGGTCCCTAACCTCCCCCACAAACCCCAGAGGGCTGAAACTCTGACTCTAGTGGGTTGTGTATGTAGCCAGTGCCACAATCTGAGAGGAACCCCGAATGATCCAGTCCAATGGAGGAAGGGCACAACCCACCACTAGAGGGGTGGGACCAGGCTACATGTTTTAACAAAAAACACAGGAATCCTACCGGACAGCATTCTTGACAACTCAGCAGCGCCTATAGGTCAGCGGAAGAGGTGGGCCTAATCTCCCAGCATAAACAAAAAAGACACAGGAAGCTTCCCTAGTAACCTGAAGGAGTCCCTAGAAACCCAGTAGTGCCCCCACAGGCAGACAAGTGACCTCATCAAGCAGCTCTCTGACACCACAGCCAGGTGAATCCACAAAGATGGGAAAAAAACAGTGCAAAAAAGGTGAAACCATCAAAGACCAGAACATTTCTTCTCCTTCAAGGGATCACAACTCCTCAACAACACAGGATCACAACTTGACCAAGAAGGAGTGCGAAAATTGACGGAAACAAGATTTAGAAGGTGGATAATAACAAACGTCTCAGAGCTAAAGGAACACGTTCTAACTCAATGCAAAGAAACCAAAAACTTGAAAAAAGGTTAGACAAAATGCTAACTAGAATAACCAGCTTAGAGAAGAACATAAACGACTTGATGGAGTTGAAGAACACAGCACGAGAACTATGTGAAGCAAACACAAGTTTTAATAGCCGAATCGATCAAGCAGAAGAAAGGATATCAGAGATTGAAGATCAACTCAACGAAATAAAAAGAGAAAGCAATACAAGAGAAAAAAGAGTGAAAAGAAATGAACAAAGCATCAAAGAAATATGGAATTATGTGAAAAAACCTAATCTACACTTGATCAGCATACCTGAATGTGACGGGGAGAATGAATCCAAGCTGGAAAACACACTCCAGGATATTATCCAGGAGAACTTCCCAAGCCTAGCAAGGCAGTCCAAATTTCGAATTCAAGAAATACAGAGAACTCCACAAAGATATTCCTCAAGAAGAGCAACCCCAAGGCACATAATTGTCAGATTCACCAGGGTCGAAATGAAGGAAAAAATGCTAAGGGCAGCCAGAGAGAAAGGTCAGGTCACCCACAGAGGGAAGCCAATCAGACTCACAGCAGATCTCTCAGCAGAAACTCTACAAGCCAGAAGA
>PVKV010007154.1:0-98505 GCA_004027835.1 Alouatta palliata | reverse complement strand
AAAAAAAAAAAAAAAAAAAAACTGAAAGAACTTTCCTGTGATCCTATAAAACCTTTTAATGCTCCATTCTCTGAGAAACATTTACATCAACATTTAAATAGACTTATTTATTCTTTTTGTTAAGTTTTTTTCCAGTTTTTCTCTTGTGAATTCATTTGAATCCATATGTTATCCACATCTCCTCACAAAATCTGATGCTGCATTGCCTTGCTCTGGTCAACAAAGACATCATTTTTGCTAGAGCCCAATGGACAATTCATGAACTTCATTAACCTGACCTATCCACAGTATTCTATTAGGTCAAATGAGTTTTAATATGGCATCTGATTTCTTTATTTTAGCACTGCCATATTACTCCTTTGTTGTTCTTCTCTGCATCAGCATCCTCCTCATCAATATTCTTGGTAGATCAATGTATCTTTTGGACTTCTCTATATTGTATTGTCATAGCATTTATCACAAAATATATTTCCTCTCTCTGTATTTTTCTCTGGTTGAATAAAGCATGAAAAGATGAATGCATTTACTGAGCAATGAGCAAACTAAGTGGTAAATTAGAATCACCTAGAGCGTTTTGTGTTTTATATAAGATACATAATTTATTTGCCAAAATAAACTTGTAAGGCAAGTGTTACTTTTAGTCTTAAAGGTCTGTTACTATAACTTGGAACTTGTTTTGGACAGAGATGAATGCCTGAATTTTACTTTTGCCCAGTTTCATCATTTCTATGTTCTCTGGTAAAATATATCTGCAAATATCAGTGAAAATATATAATATATTATTTTATTGATGGATATCATTATGCTGATAATACAGGATTAAGTTAAACTAGGGCTTGTTCCAGAACCCCAGATGACTCTGTGGGGATTCTCACAATCTATAACATAGTTGAAAGACCTACGAAAGCCAATGAAATGTGTGAACAGAAAAATAAAATGATTTGGCCTTCACCTTCCCTCAGAGGGAAATAGTTGGAAAGAAAAATCTCTCATTCTTGTGTTTAGTGATCCAATTCGCACATAACCATGGTACGGTTTGGTTATTGTCTTAGAATATGATCAAAGGCAGATTATTAGTTTTTTCCTCTCAGAGTAGAGGAAGAAGCCCTCACCTTGTAGTAACAACTCTTCTTCACTCTCCTTCTTTTTTTTTCTCTTTGAAGGTTAAATGACTTACCTCCTTTAATCAGTAATTCAGTAATTGAACCCAAGTCCAGCTGATTCTGGACCCTAGCTAGACCTTCACCCACTAAATCATTACAAGAGCATAATAGTACATACAATAAATATGGAAATATCTGAAAATAGAGGGCATTTACCATAGGGACTTTGTAAAATGAATGAAGAAGAGGATCTAGCTCATAAATCCAAGAAGCACGCACAGGTAGAGAAGATGAAACATAGTAAGTGGTCTGAGATGTGAAAGAAATATCGAGAGTAGGTGTTGCTCAGGAGAATAGAAACAGAGACTTTTAACAGGAGTTACCAGACATGTCAAATAATAAATGACTAGTAAGAGCAATATTTTTAATTGTTCATTGACATTATAGTACTGGAGTTTTTGTTTGGTTTGGTTATTTGATTTTTGTTAACATAACAAATATGGAATAAATGTTTGGATATAATGAGTACTAGTTCTTTCTACATCCTCTAAAATCCGAGTTATAAGTATTGTTCTGTCTAAAATAATGTCAATATCTGATGTTACTAGACTCACCAGAATTATTTAGCATATTCATATTAGTATCTTCTGAGTACTTTAATATAGTTCACATAAAAAGTTTCAGACTATATTAGAATGGAAAATTTTTCTATGAACTACTCTTACACTTCATTCCACAAAGACCTGCTTTACTATTTTGTTCTCTTTGAAATTCCAAAATCGAACTCTTTGTTTGCTCATTGCATTGCAGTCTTAACTATGACAGCACAGCATTATCACCTCTCCCACTGATTCTCTCCTATTTGTTTTGGCTAAAATTATCACCCTGTTATTCTGAAGCAAATCTTACCCTTTCCATGTACTTTACTTGTTTTAACATTCCTCAAATTGCAGGCATTTCCCTGATATGTTCATTTGTCAAAATCTATTCTATGTACAAAAGAAGAAACAATGGCAACAAACATAGATGTATTTACTGCTTAACATAAGAAAATAATTATCCCAAAATGGAATGTCAGGAGACAGTATAGAAGTGCAGTGATCACCAGTTATGGTGGGCAATATTATAAAATCTTCCATGAAAGCTGTAGTTTATGTTACCTCCTTACTGCCTTAGAAATTTATATTCTATACATTTCTATTTATGTTATCTATATTAAAAAGTTGACTTTCAGAAATTCTTCACTAACAAAGAAGAAAACCAAATAAAGTGCTATGATTTGCAGTCAATTTTAAAAATGCTTACTGCTAATGAGATAATCATAATTTTAACAAATAGGCCAAATATTTAGAATTCAAACATACTTAATCTCTGTCATTGTCAGTTATAGAACAATATATATTAATGTTTCCAGAAGTAAAAATTAGCTAACATCCTCGTAAATAGCTTCTACTTATGTTTTTGTCACCAAACAAATAATGTTGTTTATTTTAAACAACATCTGGAAGGCATTCTTGCATAGTGAAATGGCTGTGAATACTAGAGAGAGAACTGCCTCCAATTCTACCTGTACTATTTTGGACGAGGTATATAACCTCTTTGGGCTCCAAGGCTTATGACTGTGATGTAAGAGTAGAATGTATAATTTGTAGTATTGGTAGAAAGCTTAATATACATAATGTATATAAAGTTGGGCCTTCAAGACATTTGATTAATCTTGACCTAGAATGAATGATTGAAAAACTAGGAAGACAATTCCTCTAATGGGCAAAGAAGACAGTAGAGGATTTGAAAATTTCATGTAACTAAGGGAAATCAAAGTTTAAGACTGCCAAACCTGCCAGAACTTAATGGAAAAAAATCCCAGAGATAATAGAGAGACACAAGGAAACAAAACCAACAAATTATTAATTCTTAAGTTACATAGGTAAAACAGTGGGGGAAAAAAAAGCAGAAAGCGAATGGAAATTAGAGTGAGATTTTCCATGATGTCATGTTACTGAGGGATTTAACACTGTCAAAGAAAGAGTGGCAGTAATAAACATGCTCTACAGGAGAGTTGCCTGCTGAAGGAGGGAGAAAGAGGAGGAAAAGATATAGCGAGCCTTACAAAAGCTAAAACTAGTATCAGGTCAGTGTGAGAATTTCTTGGATTAAAATAAATTAATATACTATAACTAACTAACAGAATAATGGGTGTTTTTCTGAAGAAAGATAAAAACACCAAAAAAAAAAATAAAAAGAAAATATATTACTTTGAAAGGAGCTAAGTAAAACTTGGAGAGGACTTTTCAAAATAAATTATGAAAGTCAGATAAAAATAAAATTATATTCTTTAAGTGTTTTCAAAGACTTAAAAGTTAAAGTTTAAAGACTTAAACTTTTGTGTTTAGACAAAACTAGAGGTCTATACTCACCAAGAATATCTTTCCAATGTGGAATAAATAAACTTTCATTAAAATTCAACAAAGAAACAAGTCATTATTTGTAATTATATATGTTCTGAAGATAATTTTGTTTTCCCTCTCTCTCCTTCTCTCTCTCTCTCTCTATATATATATATGTACACACACACACACACACACACACACACACACACACACACAAACACAGAGAGAGAAAAAGAGAAGAGAGGGACATTCTCTTATGAACATATGATCAGAATTTTAGGAAACTGAATCTAGTCTTATCTAAAAGACAACACATCACAGTAAAGTGTGACATGTCCCCCTAACTGAATTCTATAGACTTTATTGAACATGACTGGCACGTTGAAATAATTACTTTTTGAGCAAGAAACAATGTTTTTATCTAGATATTCTTATATAAATAACATTCGTCACATATCATTTATTCAATAAAAGTATGTATATATCTTTATTTTCATAGTCAATACATTTAAATCACAGGTATAGTAACCATCAGACACTGTGTTCAATGCAGAATGTCCATATTCAACAAGATTCACTTCATCTCCTGAAGTAGCTTATGGTGCAATGAAAACATAGCTGTGGGATAGTAATAGTGGTAAGACAAAAACAAGGAGGAAACAATAAAAGTATTTTCATGGAAGGGAATAGGTACTTCCTAAACAGTACTGGTGAGATACGAGGTTAGAGTAAGATGATAAGGCAATGTGAAGTTTTATATTGTGCTGTGCAGTGTCTTGTAATGTTATGGTATACGTGATGTGTTGTGACATGATGTGATGTGAAGTTATGTTAAGAAATAGATACCACATACTGATGGCAGTACTTGAATTTGTGGGCCTAAGGGGGGAAAAATGTTTTTAGTTTAAAGGTTACCTGTCTATAATATGACACAAGGACGATAAAAGTCCAGAGTGGCTTTAGGTGTACAAAAAAAAAATCATGTTATTACAGTTATACAACAGTAAACCAAAGCAATAACTGAAAATATCTTTAAATGTATATTAGGAGATTTAAGAGACCTTAAAAGAGTATAATGATCAAAGGTAGAAGGCTAAAATGAGGCAGAAGACAAGAATGAAACTTAGGTCTCTGGCTGGCTCAAATTTTATTTATTATTATGGTGTTAACAAGTAGCTGAATCATTTGGGAAGATCTTTCATTTCTCCTTTCTTTTTTCTGCCATCACATCAAAGGCATTTTCCGCATTTATATTTGCATCTTAACTGAATAAAAATTATAATAATTCCTGTGAAAATAGCAATCACAATAAAAACAATAACTAGTAATATTAATGTCTAATCGTATGTTAAGCATTTCTTGTGTAATACACACCATGCTATATTTTATGCTTTACGTCATTTAATCCACAAATGGCCTTTTGATAGACAAAGAATTTTTCCTATTTTACAAGTGCCAAAACTGAAATTTTGAGATGTTAAGTCATGTACAAAATGTCTCAAGCTAATTAGTGGCAGAACACAAGTTTAAACAGGAAAAAAATTCTACCAAACTCCGTCTTTTAAATATGTATGTATGTCAATTATGTTTCTGGAAAAACACATGGGATTTTTCTGTCTTGGTACTTCTGATCTCTCTACCACATCTCCTGTCTCCATAATTAGGGTCACACCCTTGTGACATTTGCCAAGTCTCCAGACCCATGCACAATGGGTCCTTGAGTGCAGCTGCCTGGGCTGAAATTTTGCAAAGGGTCTGGCAAACCAATGCTCAAAGAGCATTTCTTTTAAAATTATTCTCACCTTCATGTACTTTTTAAATAAATTGCTCAAAAATTAACATATCTTTCATTACACGCCATGAAAACAGTTGTGTGGAAAGCTCAACTTTTCTTTCTCATATCATTATCACTTTTAGGTTATTTCAGAAAGATTAGTTTACTAATAAAAAGTTGGCTATGTAAATGATGTAAATCAGTAGCTTAAATGTGTAAAGTAATATTTTATAAACCTGACAAGTTAGTGAATGTTTCAGAAAAGTTAAATTGAACAGTTGAAAGCCAGTATGATAGGGAAGGAGATTCATTTGAATACTTGACATGTATTAACTAATTTCTTCCTTAGTATAAGCCTGTGAGTTCCACACTAGATATGCATTTTATAGACAAGAGAACCAAGGTACACAGATGTAAAGTTACCTGACCAACACGATTCACCTAATAAACAGCAGAGCTGAGATTCTAGTCCAAGCGCTCTGGATTTGCTGTTTATGCTGTAAACTACTGTGTTAATATTAACTATTCTTAGTAACAATGCATTTGAAATGTGGAATATATGTACTATCACTTTAAAATCATTGATATAGCTTAGAGATTTATGAACATCAGTTACCGTCCCGAACTTTAACTCCAGAGAGTATTATTTTAGCCATATCTTTAATGGAGAGAGCGAAATCTTACCCATTGTCTTATGTGATCTAGACACTTTCGCTTAGACAGGAAAAAAATGTGTCACTTAAAATAAAAAGAATGAAATACACAGTATTTAAGACTATGAGATGTAAAATAAAAAAATACATAGGTAGAAACCTAGCATTTGATAAAATAGCCTGGATATTATGATAAACTAGAGAAACTCCTGTTTTTAAGTCTCCAGTCCAAAGCTTCATATCTCCCTTCCCCAGTAAACTCACTAAAATTGGCACTCATTTCCCGGGAAATGTATCTCAAACAAGAGTAATCCCAGAATGTCTTATTCCAAACCTACTTGAAGGAGCACAAAGAAGGAGTTCAAAAGGGTGAAAAATATAAATGATAAAAATTAAAAACTAAAAAATGTTAAAATATTTTAATTTAAAAAAGGTTGCACACAGATAATTTGAAATTACGGGTTACTAAAAATTTCTGTATCTAGTAGTATGTAAGTCTTTAGATTGAGTTCTTGCCTTTAACTTTTATTCTTACAATGTTCCCACTATTTGAGAATTAAAGGTGAAATCTGAAAGAATTTCTACGTTGGAATTCTATTTTTCTTAGAACATATTTCTCTAAATTGCTACATCTTCTGATTTCATTGGTTAACATTTTATCTTGTCTCCATCTCCTGCCTGAGTTTTAGAAAGAATTGTTATTGATGTGTGTGCCTCTCAATACTTTTAAATTGATGTTTTGCCTTGATTTGGCAAGTGAGGAATAAGCAAGTGGGGTATAATTGGGAGTAGAGTAAATATAGGTTGTATGAGCATCTGCAAAATTGTGCCTCTCTGTTTTACATAACTAAGGTTATCTCCTAGGCAACTACTAGACAATTGATATATTTCTCTAACAGATTTTAAACATTCCTAAAATGTTCATTTTTTTAATAGCATCTAGCCAGAAGATAATTATCTACCAGAAATCCTAAAGCTTATTTGCTTTTGAGCTTCCAATCTCTGTGCTTTACTAAACTTAATGATTTCCAACAGTCCTACCTTTTCATTATTTAGCTTCTTACGGTTGCATTGCAAATCACACACACACACATACATATGTATATATATAATTGAAATGAAAGTGACCTTGATGTTTTTGTCTGCTAAATTGCAATTAAAAAAATCTCACCATGGGAATTATTTAAATTCATTAAATCACTTCTCAAAATTTATTCTACAGGAGGCCATTTGATGAATACAAATTAAAATAATTAATATTATTTTTCTATTTGAATACATGAAGATAATTTTTAAAACAATGAAACAATGATTTGATCTTCATGAAAACTAGTAGAATTTTCCATATCTTATAATCATAAAAGTACTTTCTTTGAGATTTTACATTATTACTAGCAATATTGTATTCTTAACCTTAGTTTTAAGCAGATAAAAATCTAATTATTTTTCAAGCCAATGTATTAATGAGAAAGCACTTCAGAGTATTATTTATTTGGAATTCACAACTAATATTTTATCATCTCCTCTTTCATTATTTACTCTAATATTCCTCAAAGCATCACAGAAGTATTAATTATCAATATATAGAAAAAGCTCCATCAGTTATGTAGATCTGTCACAAAAGCTCAGTGTCCATGAGGGAAATTTTTCCTGTAAATCTAATGTAAATCTATCTTAATGGCCTAATACCTATATTTTTGAAATTTTATTTAATATTCTAGTATAATGATAAACCACTTACATACAACCAAAATTTTTAATATCTGTCTGTCACTAGGCAAAAGCAGTGGTCTTTGAGTAAACCTGCTTCTTGTTGGTAGTCTTTGTGTCCCTTCATATTTTGGAGAAAAGAAACCTACCACTTTTTAATTAACTATAACTTTTATTATTGAGAGCATACTTATATATAATGCACCCTGGAATGAACTCTAGAGCACATTACAGATAATCACATAAAAATCAGATTTATAAGAAAAGTAGACACATTGTTTACTTTTAGATTTCTTCAATAGCACATCCTCTTGTTCTCAAAATTTTTCTCAAGAACTGGTTTTTTTCTATTTATTCATTTTTTCACTTTAATATTGCCTAATCTGAATTAAGTGAACTAACATTTAATTTTCAAAAGTCAAATTAAAGTTAATGCAAATAAAAAGCATGGATACTAGATATATGTCAATGGGGAAAAAATGAATGTATAGACATTTCATAGAAACGATAGAGTAGCCAAAAAATACACTCATTCAGATATATTCCACATATAAATTTTATAAATTGTGAAATTATACATATATGAAAATATAGCTTTACCTAAAAGTATGATGTCACAGGAACATTTTATACATCTTATAGTAATATTAATTGGTAACAGTCTCAGGAAATCTGCATAATATTTCAAAAGTTTTTAATGCTGAAAATCTTTGATACATTCATTCTACTTACAAGATTTATGAAAAAGAAATAATTAGATAAGTCTAAAAGGGTATATGCACAATTATTCAACCTGTTTTTTTTAGTAGTTAAAAAGTAGAAACAGTCTGTAAAGCAACCATTAGGGAATTGGTAACAGGTTATATGTATAAATGTTAAAAATGGAGGATAAGTCCAAAGCAGTTGCCATAAAAACATTCAATGGTTATAAATGAAAAAATAAGGTTAAAAATTGTTATTATGTATGTTTTTTATTGGAATGTGTTACATCTACCTACAGTGATGAGGAGGGATTACTGATTCTTGGTGCCTGCTGGACATTCTGGCAACATCTGCCACTGAAGATACAACTATGATATTTTGTGCAGTGTTCAGTTTTCTCAGCATTATTAGGATCAAGTAATGTTCCCCTGATTGAGTCATAAGAGTCTTAGTTTTGATCTGTGCCAGCACCTCTGAGTCTTCACTGCTTTCTCTGTCTCATTACTGACCCAAGTATTCCATGTTGCAGTGTCTGTCTTGGAGCTACCTTCTTTTTTACTACAATGACAATTTGACAAGCCCTGTGAATTACATATAAATTTGCCTCCTTCAATGGGATTTCTTTCTCATCATGGGAGAGTGGAATGAGACTCAGGGATTCTATATCTGTTCCTCTTTCTGCTTCAATTCATCAATGTACCATTTACAATCAAGAGAACTCTACTGGCTCGGGAAGACATTTTGATTTTGTTCATAGATATCCATGGACAAAGAGGAATGGAATTCTCTCTACTTACGGGTTTTTTCTTCAGCCTATTTAAGGATATCTATAGACTCCTCAAGGTGATTCAGATTTGGGGAGGCTCCTTGCCCTTCATGTTCTCATTTCTTCCTATCAACTTCTGTGAGAATTCTTACCTCATTCATAGTTTGGAATTGCCAGTGTCAGCAGCTTAGATCTCAATATCCATGACTTACACCAAAACTTAAAGTTCAGATTTTCAGTCTTCATATGTAATAGAGAAGAGTTTTCTCTCCCAGCAGTCAAACCTAGACAATAAGTTTATTGTTCTGTTATATATCTGTTCTCTCTTTCTCTGAGTGATGAAATTTATAGATAGTATTCATCTTAATCTGGAAGGTGCCTTGCCAAACACATAAAAAATAACAAATATAAATCAAACATAGAGTTTTGGAGAACATTCAAAAGATTATTACATGCACTATTTTGGGTAAGATTTATATATACCTTTTTCATTTTGATTATAAAATCTCTATATAATAGATTAAAATAAATGTAAAACAATAAGACATTGTGCAACTTTATTTGTACTTCAATTTTCTGTAATAAACTCTGAGTATATTGTGGGCAGCAGAAGGATTAATTCACATTTCCCTCTCCAAGCTGTTTGTAGTGTTACACAATATCCAGGAGACCAGGGAAACTGATGGGTGAAACAGGAGGATTTTACTAAGGTGACCACCGGCTCCAAGGATTAGCATCCCAAATCTGAGCCTCAGAGAAAGAAAATGGGGTACTTTTGTACATCCAGGATGACATAGCAGCTAACAGGTTTACAGAAGTCAGAATAAAGAACAGCTAATTAATTTGCAACATGTTTTGTCATGTATGCTACATTTGAAAAGTAGAATTTTAAGAAATGCATTGTACATTCTTTGGGTGTTATCTTGCCATGTGACCTTGCAGCTGGTCAGAAAGAACGGGAGTCTTGAGATGCCTGGGAACTTTGCTGAGAATGTGGGGAGAATAGGTAAGGTAGGTTTTACAGGGAGTTAGTTAATTTTAAGCAGAGCTGGGGTTAGGTTTTATATTAAACAGCACACAACACAGCAAAATTTACTCTATTATATAGCAACTACAAATTATAAGGTTTTGTTTTTACTATTATTGCTATTATTTAATTCCCTTCTTCAGTAGTTCATAGGAAGTGTTTAATGCATGGTTGTTGAATAAGCTAGCAAAATTGAAAACTAGTAAACAGCACAACATTCAAAGTATTTTTTAAGAAATAAATTATCTTCTGGTCACTACAAATTTAATTGGTGGAGCAAAACATTAAGTGGAATTGACATTCAGGACCTAAGTAAAAACTTGGGAGACTATATTAAAACATGTATTATTGACATTGCCCACTGTAACAATGTACCAGTATATTTATCTACTATGTGTAGCGTAGTGCCCCACTATATGATATGACCAGTCATTGGGGGCAATTAGCTGAATATGTGTTTAATCTAAGATGCATCATTTATTAATTGATACAGTTAGGCTTTGTGTCCCCATCCAAATCTCATCTTAAATTGTAATCCCCGTAATCCTCATGCATCAAGAGAGGGCGGTGGAAAGTGATAGTGTCATGGGGGCGGTATCCTCCCACGCTATTCTCATGATAGTGAATGAGTTCTTACGAGATCTTATGGGTTTATAAGTGGCAGTTTCCCCTGCTCTCCTCTCTCTCTTACCAGCTTATGAAGAAGGTGCTCGCTTCCCCTTTGCCTTCCACCATGATGGTAAGATTCTTGAGCCTTTCCCAGCTGTGTGGAACTGTGGGTTAGTTAAACCTCTTTTCTTTAAAAATTACTCAGTCTTGGATATTTCTTTATGGCAGTGTGGAAATGGACTAATACACTAATTTTATGAATATTAACAAGCAATTAAATACAGTAGAAAATTTCAAATTTTCATTTCAAAAATTAGCAAATAATTGTAACAAATAATTGTGTATATGAATAAGAGATTGTATAATAATGCCTGCTGTTTTCATATTTCTTTTTAATTATTAACATGGACTTGTGTGTGTTAGGTACTTTGGAAATTAAACAACTTGTGTAATATGGCAAAACTTTAGGACAGAAAAAGCAAGTTAGTTTGACTCCATTAATTTATACCCCCAAAGTCTTCAGTATATTTGACTCAGGTATATTATTTCTAAGAACTAGTTTCATTAAGATACATTAGTATTCCCAGTTTTTTGAATTATGTGTCTCACATTATTTGGTGTAAATTTCATAGTTAATTTTTAAAATAGCCTCTTAGTTTATATTTTTCATCTAGAACACGAAATATTTTTATGGTAAAAAAGCAATGTTTACTTCTGAAAAAATAAACAGAATAAAAGACTGTTTTTATTTAATTCAGTTACTTTTTCAGGATGAGTTCCACTTCCACACCAGGTAATTAAGGACATTTGATTTCTTTGGCAAAGACATTAATAGTAATTAAGTAAATGCAACCCTCCAGTAAAACATTTAGTTTTGGCAAAGTGTTTATGGTGTTAGATTTATTATAAATGTTTAATAGAAACTACTGATGCAATCTATTTTTCACAGTATCATTTTTAATGGTAACACTTCAGTCCACTTTCCTGTATTAATCAACATGCAAAATACAACACTTAAATAACTAGAGATTTTTGTTTTGTTTTGTTTTTCAGCAATGCAGAATAGTAATTAGAGCTCACTGGAAATGTGAAAAAATGTGAATTAAAGCTTGTTTTATGTAAACATATTTTATTCCTATATCTTTGGAGAATTTATATTGTTTGTACAGGTAATATGTCATTTAATATACACCTATATTTTTAAAAAGTTATAAGGCTTTTTGCATATGAAAATAAGAGCCTTTTTCATTTCTACTGTTAGCAGTTACAGAGTAGATCATATTATGTGCTTTACATCTTTTACTTTTACATAGATTAAATTCATAAATTCCTGAAATTTTGTTATGTTTATTTTAATTTTATTTTTTACTTCTTGGATGTGAATTTATTATTTTTATATGTAAAGAAACATTGTGACTTAAAAATACACCTCCAAATATGCTTTTAAGCAATGGAAAATTTTGTCAGATGATTTAAAATTACACTTTAAAAAATTCTATTAAATAGTCAACCTCCATTGACAAAAATATGTGATAACCTGACACACTTTATCTGTTCATTTTTTCTCAAAAGTGGCTGGTTTTCTATTTTTCTGGTACTTACAAAAAAAGTATAATTGGTCTTCTTCACTTAGAAGAATTACTAAATAGGAGAACAAATATTTAACTAAAATATTTAAACATAAGTTAAAGCACATTGTTTTCAATCTGGCTCTACTTATAAAAACTCTTTCTTGCTTTTATGGAGTCAACTGAAAATCACTTCATTATTTATCATATTTAGTACAATTTCAAATTCTAAGCCGAAGGGAAAGATAGTGTGTGAACATGCTTCTCAAAATCCCTACAACAAACTACAAAACATTCGCATATCTAATAAAACAATGAGCAATTTGAAATGTTTTATATATTATATTTATATTAAATAAAGGTTTTACACAAAATAGAAATATATCTTTTAAATAATGTGAAGGCAGCATTATGAAAAGGAGTGTAAAGAGTGCTTGTATATGTTAAAATAGACACAAAGGCAAACATTAATAGGGACCCCACAATAAAGACAGGAGGGAGAACGTGGGGTGTGTGGCATTCATGCACCATGTTGAAATCTTCGTTGCATTCACTTGTATTCATGGAATTTGTGCTTAGTTACCATTACCTACTGGTGCAAATATTAACAGTGAATAAAGCCTTGTGGCTTTCATGTTGCATTGATGTCATGTCCATAATTGTTACCTAACACATATAAACCAGTCTTTATTCTAGAAACTCACATTATACATTACATATAGAACAGAATATGGAGTCCAAACTAGGTTCCAGGTAGCTTAATAAGAACTGAAGATACAGGTATGAGATACTGAATAATAAAACCAATATGGCTATAATAGTAATTGCAATCTAGTGAGAAAATATGTGGCAATTATATATGCATATTGTACATATATCTATATCCATATTGATTACTTATATTTATCTATGTTCATCTGTCTGTATATATACTTATTTTGTTTATCTATGTCTATGACTGTATCTGTATGTATTTAAAATAACTTAAGTGGCTTAAAAGCTGTGTGGACAAAGCAATTATGTTTAAGAGTAAATTCTGTTTGTCTCTATTACCCTAATCCTACTTTCCCAGATTAAAGAAAGATGCAAATGCTTTGACATCCTTCTATGGGAGATGGTGTCTATCACTCCTTTCCTGAAATATGTGTGGGCTCTGTGGCTACTTTGATAATAGAGTACTGTGAAGATTCTGTTATACCAACATCCTTTCAGGCATTAAGAAACTGGCAACTTCCATGTCTTGTCTCTAGTAACATTCTTTGGAAGCCTTGTAGATGTCTGATACACCTGCTCAGGGGACTACATGGAATGGTCCTAAGACAAAATGGGAAGATAGTGGGTCCCAGCTGAGCCCAGCTTTCTACTCTCTTCATCAAGGTGACAGGCGTGTGAATGACACCATGCAGGTCCTCTCAGCTAACATCTGAATAACATCAAATGATCCCAGTCATAGCCATGCAGGCCCTGGCCAGTCTCCTCACCTCAATCATCTCAAAATATCAGGAGATACAGAAATAAAAGAACTTTTGTTAAGTCGCTATGTTTTGAGAGGTTTGTTATACATTAATGGATAATAGGAAAACATAGTTTTGTAAATAGTAAGGATGCCAAAGGGCAGGATTAAATCAGTTGATGTGTTAGAATATGATGGCTACTAAAGTAAGACTAGGTATAGTTATATTTATTTATTTATTTTTGTTGCACAAAATTGGGCATATAATTTTTGAGTTAGGTAAAACGAAAATGTGGATTCCATTACTCAAAAATCATTAAAACTTTCAATACAGCAACAGCAGAGCATTAAAGGAAGTGCAGGATCCTTCTGAGTGTGAGGCTCTTGTGACTGTACGTGTCACATGCCCATAAAGCCTGCTTTATAGTATGTGGATTTAAAATTATACAGTAAAATAATCATACTCCATGTTGTACACAAGAAATAGTTTATAATCAATTAATGTTAAAATTACTCTTCAGTAGCCAGACTCTGTATCATCAAATAACATACCTTTAGCTAGAGTCATGCGACATATAACATTTCTGTCAATCCCAGACCACATATACAACAGTACTCCTATTAGATTCTAAAGGAGCTGAAAAGTTCCTATACTCTAGTGAAGTCATACTCATCTTAAATTTGCAGCATAATAAATTATTCACGTTTGTGGAAATGCTGCCAGTTGTATAAAAGTAGAGCACACACAAGTATATACATTATGTGATGCAATTCTCTCTTTGTGTACGTGAAGGACTTCCCATACCTAAATCCATGCAGTATTTGCATATAGCTTACACACATACTCCTGTATACTTTAAACCATCTCTAATTATTTGTAATACCTAATATACTGCCTATACATCTCTTAATTTGTGTGGATTCATCATAGTGCTTGGAGCATGGAAAATTCGAGTTTTGGTTTTTGGACTTTGTGGATTTTTTTTTCCTTCTGCAGAATATTTTCCATCCATGGTTGGTTGAATCCATGGATGCAGAACCCATAGATATGAAGGGTTGACTGTACCTGTACCTGATCGTGGTAATAAATGACTCTAACTAGTTGATGTATTTACTATATTATACTTTTTATCATTATTTTAGAGTATACTCTTTTTTTTTTTTATTTTTTAAGTTAACTGTAAGATAGCTTCAGGCAGATTCTTCATCAGGTATTCCAGAAAGTGTGTTGTTGTCATTGGAGATGACAGCTTCATGCTCCATGTATATTATTGGCCCTGAAGACCTTCCAATGGGACAAGATGGAAGGTAAAAGGCAAAGATATTGATGATCCTGACCCTGTAAAGGCCTAGGCTAGTATGTGTGTTGTCTTAGATTTTAACCAAAACAGTTTAAAAAGTATTAAAAAGATAAGAATAGAAAAAAGCTCATAGAATAAGTATATAAAGAAGGAAAATATTTTGTACAGTTTTATAACATATTTGTGTTTTGAGCTGTTATTACAGAAAAGTCAAAAAAATTTTAAAAATTCAGTTTATAAAGTGAAAATGTTACAGTAAGCTAAAGTTATTGTGAAGGAAAAAATAACAATAAATTTAACATAGCCCACCTCCACAGTGCTTATGAAATCTACAGTAATATACGGTAATGTGCTAGGTCTTCACATATAGACTAGATGTATATGAGGCTATATCATCTAGGTTAGTGTAAGTACACTCTATGTTGTTCTCACAATGATAAAATTCCCTAATAACATATTTCTCATCATGTATTCCAGTTGTTAAATGGCCCCTGACTATATTATAACCAGCTCCATTTATCAGCTTATGTCTTAAGTTACAGAGGCATAGAAAGAGCAATCTGTTATAACTAAGAAAACAAAGATAAAATTAAAATGTGCATCAAAACATAAAAAGATCATATTTACAAGACATATATTTACTGGAAATATAAATTGTATACCCTGGGAAAAATATATAGTGGAAATGAATAGCTCAAAACATTTTTTTTGAATAGCACCATTCAATTGACTTTAAAAAATAACTTATTGAATTTAAATTACATGCAGGCTTAAACATATTGAAAGGTGTTTTGTCTTTAAATATTATTGTATTTTCTTTTTCGCTATGCAGTACTTCATGATGTAAGTGTGGTGTATTGTGAAAATAAAGATCTTAAAACTTTATTCACCTATACTAAATTCCTTTCTGATTTCACATAGTCATGTTTACTTGCTGTGCTGATTTTATGTTCAGCACCTCATTATTCATGAATCCCACATATATCAGCCAGAGTATTTTATGTTAAGTTACCAACAAATCCACCCACTTTATTTGCATAGTTATTTTTTCAGAAACTTCTCTATGTTACCTTTTAGAGTTCTATCTATAAAAGCCTGATAGATAAAAGTGAGCAATGCTAGTTTAGAATAGATCTTTTCTCTTAGGAGACCTGGGAGAAACCTGAAAAACAACAGTGGTTATTCCACTAAAAGCTTATACATGACCAACAAGGTAGTGATAACATTCTAATACAGACGATCTCCTCCTCTTAATCTGCTTCCTGCTCCTTAATTTCCAAAATAGATACATAAGAAGGAAATCAAATGAACGATTTTATAATTTTGACTCCTGGTTACAGAATTCCTGCTTAGCTATCTTCTTTTCATTTAAAATAACTTTTTATTTAATAAATCAATATTAATGTACAAAAATCATGTAGAAATAATAGGAATTGAAATAAGTAAAATATGAAGAAACTCTTTTATTAACCATCTATTTCAATAATAATTGCCTGTTGTATATCCTACAAGAATTTATTCTATGCATATAGCAGTTAATGAATATGCTGCCTGAAAACATGTTTAAACCTTACAGTGTGTCTTTCCCTAAAAAACCATTTATCCAGCATAACATTGAATAACTAAATAGATATTAATGAATCGCATTCATTTAACATGTGTTAAACTATTAGATGTTATTATTATTTCTATGTTATGAATATTTTAATTAACCTTGCTGCAGCTAACTCTTTGCTAAGAAACTCAAGTATATCATTATAATATCATCATCAAAGTGAAAAATCTGGTGCAAAGTAGTGCATATTTTTCCAACTTTTCAAGCATATTACCCAACTGACCTCAAGTAAGGGCTTTAATTTTTCTTCTTTTTAAATTTTAAACAAAGTCATTAAAATTAAATACATTATCTACAATTTATATCTATATGCAAATTACACATGGCAAGTATTTTATGTAAACACTCTTATTAAAGTTGTAAAACACCTCCTTATGAGATAGATATTCTTATAATTCTCATTTAATAAAACTAAGGCGCAGAACATTTGAACAATCTGCCTATTGTTTTGTTAAATTTTAAATGAAAATTGAGTAATTGGTGATTTAAATCTATGCAGGCTTAATTGAGAGTTGATACTGTTAAACACTATAGTACATATTTAAGTCATTTTTTATTGTATAAAATCTTTATGTATTAAGATTATGAAAATATTTTAATAAGACACCAACTTCCCAAATGGTTAATGTCAAAGCTACCAGATATCATTGCACGTTATTGTAGAGATAAGTGCACTTTCTTCTACACTACACTACATCTACACAAATTCTACATCTCTGTAAGCAAGAAGAAATTTGTTGTTACTAGTTAACTATTACACTGGGTGTTTAAATGCCTTTTGCAGATTTTATGATCTAAAGCTTAAGAAAATTTGCTTTGATGAAAGATATGTGGAAAACATTATTTCTTATAAGAACAGAATGGTTTTACTAAGCACTTATTTCCTCTTGTGTAGCATTTATCTTACTAGATTATTATTATATTATCTATTTACAGATATTTCTTCTCTAGTAAACTGGGAAATACTTAATGGTTGAAACCATCTGTGCTGATTATTGGGTCCCTAGTACTCTACTTAGCAGAATGGCTATTACACATCATGTTTTCATATATTGATTCAATAAAAATGGATTTAGCACATACTATTGAACTAACAATATGTTGTCACTGAAGATTAAGTATAAAACAAGACAAATCCTCTGCACTTGCAGATCTTGTACCTTAGTGGAAATAACAAACCAACTAATAAATATTTGAATTACCCACTATGTTTTTGGAATATACTAAATTGGCTTACCAAGTAAATTGGCATCAGCATAATTAGGAACGTTTTGGGTATGACGTAAGCTTGCTGGCCAGATATCCGGCTTGGGTGTTGATCTGATAAGCCATCATGTAGCCATATGTTGGAGCCTATTTTAGACAGCACAGTCAAGAAAAGCTTCTCTAAAGGGTATAGCTTTATCAGAGTCCTGCAGCATGTGAGCTGGCCCACATGAGAAAACGCAAGTACGAACAGTCCACATCAAGAGAACAGAAAGCACAAAAGCCCTGAGGCAGGAGAGAGCTTGATATAATTCAGAACTAATGGGAGAAGACAAAAGAGACCAGAAAGTAGTGGACTTTTGAGCTAGATGAGAAGATTCATGAGATAAGAGGTTGGAAATGAAAGCAGAAGAAAGTTCATTCAGGCATTACAGGCTAAAGAATTTAGATTCTAACAAAAGTAAAATATCAAATGAAAAGTTTTAAGCAGTGATAAAAGCAACGTGATATGATCTACAATTTTAAAAATATCCCTCTAACTTTTCCATTTGATGGATTGGAGGAAATGGTATTTGTTGAAAAGAGAGAGACCATCTGGGAAGTTGTTGCTCTAAACTAGGCTAAAGCAAGGGCAGTCTGAATTAAGAAGGAAGCTGTGAAAGTGGCATAAAAGAGTCAATTTGAGATATACTCTGCAGTTAGCAATGATAGAATTGTATGGAGTTTAATTGGTTCTTTTGTTCTAAATGAATTTTGAGCTCCTTGAAAAATGGGCCATTTTTAGGCTATTTTTAATAACATCGTGCTTATAATAGAGCTTGACCAAAGTGCTAAAATATTTGTTTTATTTTAAATTAATGTTTTCTTGAAGATAGTAAACATCTAAACTTAACAATATCACATTTCTTCTTGACCCATACATATAAATTTTAACTTTTTTTATTCCCAAATCAGAACATTTTATTTTTTTTCTTTATGTCTGATACCAAATCTAGCCCCAGAAAAAGTTAAGGAGATTCTACGTTTTTCCACATTATTTGTTGAGACTCAAAGACAAACATGTAATATACCTTTTTTTCCCAAAGATTTTATAATTTACAAAGAAGAGAAAACTGTAAAATAATAGTTGTATGTAGTTATGTTTCCTTTAATATTATACTGGGTATATTTTAAGCCAAAATTATCTGAGAAAAGTTGGATATTTAAAAGAAATTGATTTGAGGCCGGGCACTGTGGCTCAAGCCTATAATCCCAGCACTTTGGGAGGCTGAGGCGGGCGGATCACGAGGTCAAGAGATCGAGACCATCCTGGCCAACATGGTGAAACCCCGTCTGTACTAAAAATACAAAAATTAGCTAGGCGTGGTGGCGTGTGCTTGTATTCCCAGCTACTCGGGAGGCTGAGGCAGGAGAATTGCTTGAACCTGTGAGGCAGAGGTTGCAGTGAAGCAAGATTGTGCCACTGCACTCCAGCCTAGTGCCTGGCAATAGAGTGAGACTCTGTCTCAAAAAAAAAAAAAAATATCTATTTGAAGACATTAGATTGTTGCCAAAAAGAGTAGGACTTGCTGAGATAAAAATCCTAGGGAGAAGAAAATCTTAGCAAATTTTTAGAGATCAGAAACAAATATATATTATTATGGAGTTTAAAGAAATAATCTTGAATTGATATTTAATGAGAGTCCATTTGGCACCACAAGTTCAAGGGTCACAACAGAAACAATTATAATTTTCCATAAGACATTTCTGAATACTTTTTCTATTAACTATTATGCATTTTATCCTGAAGAGCATGAACAGAGATAAATTTAAATAAAAAATGTTCAAAGCAATTATAATCAGTCACCTTCCAGAACAACAGGACAATTTAATTACTGTTCTAAGGAAAGGATTAACTATGAGTGACCTATTGTGGTAAATTTTTAGAAAACAAAAGTTGCACAATACACTTCAAGTAACTGAAATCTTACCTCTCAATAAATATCAGTACTCTTATTAAAATTTTTATTGCCGTATTTATATTTCTTTTATAACACTCATCAGAGATTTACAGATGTATAATGTTATATATGTGTATATGTGGTTTATTACTTTCAGTGTTCCCTTTCTCTATGAGATTCTAAACTCTATGATAGCAGAGGCATTTTGTCTAGTGCTTCTTACACTGTCTCATCGTATTATATCTCATTATTTCAACCCACTTCTATGTTTCAACAGTACTTAGAAATATGTTATATTGTATCTTACTGTTTGAAGGTATATTCTTTAACTCTTGCTTCCTTAATTTTCAAAATTCCCTTGTCATTATATATCTCCGTTTATTTAAAAAGCATCTAAACCTCTGAGCTCATTAGTGTCTGACAGTCTCTTCAATTCCATTTCACAATATCAAAGTTAACTTCTACAATGCACAAATAAATATTAATATGACAGTCTTAGGCTTTCTTTACAAAATTTTGAAATCCCATATATTTGTGTTTTCAGGATTTTATTATGTAAAAATCTGTTTGGTTAATATTTTTGCATCAAAGTATTCACAAAAATACCATAGTAGTGCATATATATGTATGCATATATGTGTATGTAGTGTGTATATGTATATGGGTTTTTTTAATGCATACTGTGTGTCAAGCTGTTTTTATTAGTCTAATTTCAGGAATGGTCCTAAGGATTTTAACAATATCTTTTTTCAATAGAAAGATTAAGTAGATCAACTGAGTGTTGCTGATTTTGGTGTTCTGCCAATAGGGCAAGGTGCCAGCATGTTTACCTCTGTGCTTCATTGCCAAACACAGTGGTTTCCTCTTCAGTAAACAGAAGAAGCTCCTTAAACTCACTTAGTGAAAATGGGGACTTTGCTCCTGCTGTAGATAAAGCACTCAAGTCTGTTATTATCTTCTATATTTTTAATTGTGAATCTTTTTTAATGAAACTAATAGAAAACTGAAATGTAAATTACTTGTACTTCATGGAAGTGCAAGCTCCCTTGTGCACAGAAAACTGGTGCTTCTATGTAAAACAGTTCTGTAAAATCTGTGGGTTTTTTTGTTTCACTGTTTTTGTTCTTGTTTTTCTCAGAATGTAGAAACAGTTAATTTCCAGAAGCAAGGGAAAGGTGACGGCCCTAATCAACATCAAAGAATAGCATTCAGAGTAGTTAGCAATCAGGAATCTTTGATGTGGTTACATTCTAAATAATTTTTAGGACTTAAATGTAAAGACATCTGTCTTACTCTGGATTTTCTAAAAACCACAACTGACTTGAAAACATGGATATTAATTTTTTACCAGAGAATTCAATCCCATGGAAGAAAAGATAAAGGAAAAAAACACAAAATGAAGATATCCATTGATCACTTGTATTGGTCAGTTGGCTAGATACCCTAGCCAGAACAGTAATAAAGATAAAGAAATAAATATTGTAAGGATTAGAGAGGAAATAATAAATATGTTATTACTTACAAAATAAAATACATATATAAAATAGAAAATGTCCAAGGCCTAAGAACCAAGGCACCAGAATAATTAAAGGATGAAGAGTATGGAAGAAACCAGAAAAGAAGCTGGAGAAGCAATAGTCAGGAAGGCAGGAGGGAAATGAAGAGAGTGAGATATCTACTGATGCGAGAGAGGTGAGATTCAAAGAGAAGCAAGCAATTCAACATACCAACTGCCACTGACGGTTCAAAAGTATTAAGGATTTTAGCAACTTGGAGATCATGAAATCTATAAAAGCACTTTTTGGGGAATGATGGGAGTAAAATCTAAATAAAAATCATTGGAGAAAGAATGGAAGGTAGGCAAATAGCAACAATAAGAAAAAGGCTACTACATAAATTATTATCTAATGGAATCCTGTCGTCTTTATAAAACCCTGTATTCCATGGGGCAACATGTGTAATCTGTGACTATCTCAGATAAATGAGACATACTAGTGAATGTAGACAGCATATACAAATTTCAGTGAGTTTTACTTTGAAGGGAAGGAAATAAACATGGTGGCAGCAAAAGGAAAAGGTAGGATCCAGACAGATGTTGGCTTTGTTTTGCTTGTTTGTTTTGAGATGGCAGAGATGGCATATGCTTGTGTGTTGATGAAGCTAAACCTGTAAAGGGCAGAGAGGTGTAAATATACAGTAAAGAGGGTAGAATTGATTGGACTATTTCTGGGAGTAGTCAGGAGGCACAAGGTCTAGTGAACAAGAGAATGTCTATTGGATAACATAGAAGCATTAATAATCCATTCATAACAATCAGAATAAAGGTATGAGGTTGGGCACAGATACCAGTTCAGAAGATGTGGAAGTAGAAACCTATAGATTTCTCAGTAAAAACAGAAATTGAATTCTACACCAAAAAATAAATAATAAATAAAATAAAGATTTATATCAGTATAAGCTACATATATCTAATGCCATCAATGAAGTTTTAATCCATATGGTGGAACATGTGATTAGTCATCCCCGAAATTATTAATAAAACCTAATTTACACTATAAAGTAAATCATATTTGATATAGTTTTGAGAAAAAAATAAAATTAAAGTAACACTATAAATAATATTGTAACTGTTCAAACTTCTATAATAAATAATTCATTAATATATTATCTAGAGTTCCTTTAAAAATTAAAAGAAAAAACTCTATCTGCTGTAGATATGTGAAAATCACATGAAGTTAATGAAAAACTTGCAGAAAAATGCCAAATAAAATAATTAATCATATTAGCAAATAAAAATATTTTAATTAAGTAGATTCAATTTTATATTTAATCAACAATAATCTTTTCATAAATTACTTTGGTTGGGATATACTGACACAAAGAAAATTCATACACATCTGGTAGACAATTAAATCTGAGAGAAGAGTTCTCAAACTTAGCAAGAACATTCGTAATTTTTGACATAGTAACTTTCCCTGTAGGATTTTGAGTCTAAGGAAGTAATCTGAGATGCACACAACAATTTCTATTTAAGGAAAGCATCTATGCATTTTTTACAATTGAGAAAAAATTAGAAAAATATTAACTTTTAACAATAGGAAATGGATTAATAATTGTCTCACACTGTATCATAGTATTCTGCAATGTAACATATTTAATGACTGAGAGCATAGCTACAGTGAATACTTAAATTTACAAAATGTTATTGAGTGTATCAGCAGTGAGATAAAAAATACATTATTCCTTCTATCTCTCTTATATCTAGAATGATGTATATATTAATGAATGGAAAAAAAGAATGAGGTAAGAAGTAAAGGAGGTAAGAAACAAGGATAGAAGGAGGAAAGAAAGAACAGAAAGAAGGGAAGGAAAGAAGGAGGGAAGTAGAAAAGAAGGGGGAAGATAGGTAGACAGATTTACAAACTACATCATCACAATGGGATGAATTAGAAGTGGATTGTTCTTGTTTTTTAGCAATTTAGAACTTTTTTGTCATTATTGTAAGCCATTTCAAGTATAATAATATAAGTAACATATATAATGTATCAAACCACTTTAAGGACAACACAAATATTTCCTTCTGACATATTCATTTTAATTTTTAGTAATGCTGTCTGCACTACTTATGTTATATATATTGTGTGTGTTTGTGTGTGTGTGTGTGTGTGTGTGCACGCACCACGCGCACATGTATGTCAAATACTTTAGGGCAGATCATCCAATCAGAAAATACTTTTTAAAGTTTCAGTTAGGATAATTTAGATAACATGCAGAAAATACAAAAACATTTTAACATATTCTATGACATTAGTGATAAGTGAGAATGGTATTGTAATGTGAGACCTAAGTAGGCCTTCTTATGTTTTGATTGGGGTAAAATATTCTAATCAAGAATGCTCATACTTCCCTTCATATGCCTCACTGAGCTCAGATTTATTAAAATGTTATCTCTGAAATATTTATGTAAGAATGGGTCTTTGTGTGTGCACGCGTTATAAAGATTTTCATATTTTGGCCATTAGCGTTAGATCCACAATATGTATGTACACCTGGTTAGTAGGTACTGTTGTGTCGCCCCTTAAGCACTCAATGAAAATGAGCATCTATAAAGCATTTCTGGATTGTGTGGGTTTGGCAACCTGTAGTATGTGATTTGCATTTGTGTTTAGACAAAAATCTTTGATATAAAACAGACACAGATGACAGCGCTGAAACTGCCACAAAAATCAAAGGAAGAATGACACTGTAAAACTTAAAACACATGCTTGGGGATGGCCCAAGATTCCGAGGGAAAGTTCAAGGAGACAAAGTTTAGATACACAAGCTGTTAGGTCTGTATGTAAGTCTTATAATGCTATAAATGCATAAACATGTTGTATTCCGATAATCCAGCAACTGAATCGGGTCTAAAAACCTGACCAGAGATTGTTCGTGACTAGAGGAATAGGAATAAAGGGAAGAATTAATAGTTGTGTAAAAACTATTTTTTTACACAATAAAGGGAAGGATTTTATATGAAAATAATGCTCTACAATAGTGGTATTAAGATTTTTGTAAGTATATAAAATGTTTTCACTTATATTTGTACTTAGCGGCCATCTTTTTCAATATGAGAATATAATTAGACTTCAGTTTTCACTGAGATGTACTGCATAAAAAAAGGGAAGAAAAAATCTTTAAATCTTTTTTTGTATTTTGAGAAGCCTTGGTTAGTATTTGGTCCATGCAAAAATAATTGTGGTTTTTGCCATTAAAAATAAAAGCAAAACATAATAACATGTTTGCATCAACCTAGTAACTTATAGTTGCCTATCCTATTTTGCATGCTAAATTCACTTGAAAAATAATGTAAATATATAATGGTGAAAGCAAGTCACTGAAATAATTGAATTGTGTGTAAATGGAAATTGCACAGACATTTTCTCTGATTATAGTCAAGTTCCATAGCTTAATCTAAAATTTGTGTTGCAGAAGTAGAAGAATCGGCTTGGAACAATACACACCAGAGCCTGTTGGAGGATGGGAGGTGTGGGGAGGGTACGTAGAGGATGGGTCAATAGGTGTAATAAACCACTCTGGCACACGTAAACCTATGTAACAAACCTGCAAGTTCTGCCCATGCGTCCCATTTTTCTTAAAAGAAATAAAGAAAAAACAAAACAGAAAATATGTCACCTGACGGTGTCATCATTTTAAAACATTGTTTTATGGTGTGCCATATTTAATAATAATTCTTTGGAAGCTCATAACCCTTTTGGTGATTTACTATGGTAATCCCTCACACCACCTGTGCATGATATTAATTAAGAACTGGAAAGACAGTGTTATAAAAATGAAGAATTTTCTTTGTCATGGGTAAAGGAAAAAAAAAAAAAAAAAACACTGGGTACATTCTTTGTTCATCAGAGTTTGGTGACGCTCCAACTACTTGTCCCAAAGGTAAAGTTTTATTTCGCCACAGCCTGAAGCAATAGAGCAGCTAAAAGATAAAGCTTGCAAGTTCAATAGTCAGCTTGAATATATAGTCTTGTGTTCCTGTCCACTTGAATTAAATGTTCTTAGAGACCTGAATGTGTGTGCATCCATTCAACCCTGGAATAGAAGTAAAAGGCATGGTTCTAGCAAGATGCCACAATAGCTGTTAATCTACAAAGCAGTTCATTAGTATTTCTCACTTTGGAATAACAGAGTTTTTATGTCCATCATTTATTCTAACCCACTGAGTAACAGAGAGATTTATAGATGTGTTAAATGTCTTCCCTTTAATTCTCAGAGAGCATCCAGCTTAAGAATTTTGTAAATTTATTTTTCTGTACATTAAACCCCCATAAAATGAGCTTATCCAAAACAGATTATTAGGTACAATAATTTAACAGGTTCGAAGTCTCTAGTTTCCAGTCATTTCAAAGAAATTGTATTCAGTTGATTTATGTTATTTATTATCAGTACACCAATGCTTTTGTATGCATCTAAGCATTTAAACATGTTAATTCCCCAAAGTGGATTACTGTTCATTATGTGTTATGTTGCTTTAAAAAAATTCAAAATTAAAACTTTATTTTGGTAGCAATTCAAATACAACTAAAATATACAAAAATAAAACAAAATTTTTTTCTCCCTTTTAAGCTTCTAACTCTGAAGATAATCAATATTGACAACTAGGTACATAATTTTTTATTTTTATATGCATATATATATGTACATTTATATATTACACATATTAGAAATTTTTAAAGCCCAATTTGCATTTTAACAAAAATGAGATCAAACTATATACAGCATATACAGCATCATAAACTTTTGCAGTTAATATATCTAATTTATTAATGTTAATAGCAGCATTATAATTATGCTACAGCTACTATATAAATTATAATAAAATTACAATTATATATAGAATTTTATATTGGTTTACATCCAGATTTTTAACAATGATGGAATATAAAACACATGTTTTTGTGTTTGTATGTGTATATATTTATGCTTATTTTTATTTCTGTAGGTTAGATTATCAGAAAGAATTGATGAGTTAAAAATATATTTTAAACAATACTTTCAAATAATTTTGAATTCATTGAAGCAATTTTTATTTCTATCAACATTGTTTGGGAAACGATTTTTTTATGTAGACTACAGCACTGAAAATACCAATATTTATTTCATGCTGCATAAAATGTTGAAATTGATACAGCAGCAGGAAATTTCTTCTGGTTATAAATAAAAAATAAATTTAAAAAAATGTAACGGCTAAGGTAACTTTCATATTATACACAGAATTTTCTTATACAATCTAAATGTCATACAAATTTTGAGAATTTTACACTATATTAAAATTACAGGAAAAATGAAGGGAGAAGAAGAATAGTAATTTTAATTGCTTTCTCATGCGGATTCTGGAAAAAAGAATAGAAAAGTTTATCTGACAAGGCTCTTCTAAAATGAAGAATTGGTAACGAACTTGTTGATCTGTATATTCTCACCATCTAATAAGAAATACATCATTTACAAGGACAGATGGCATTTAGAATATAAAAGTAAACAATTATATATGTTAGAATGAAAACCTGTTGTGAATTTGAATAAAATAATACCAGCAGCAGCTTTGTTGATGCCAATTACTTTATAGAATAATACCTCCTGTGGAGCGGTTTTCATAATTCTTCTTTAAAATGCTATTACAGGATTTCTCAATTATACTAGAGAGCAGCTTGCTTATAATTATAGAACTTTGGACAAGAAAATTTAGACAGAGGTCATCAAATTTATAATTGGAAGATAATTGTATTTGACATTGTGCTGAAGTCAATAAGGATAATTATTGCCACTAAAATGACACTAAAACTTTGCAATTATAAAGCACAACTTTCAAATTAATATCTTGAGCATTTTTCTGCAAGTTGATGATAAGTATTCATCTTATTAAATTAATATGTGATAGCATGGAAATATATTCATGTATGTCAAGATACTAAAACTGTGAAAAATATTTTATAAAATTTTACTTCAATAGAAACATAACAGTCACTGGAATCCAAACATTCTTCCTTTATTACAAATTATATGAAATTAAACACACTTTTGTCTTGCTAATATTCTTAAATACTGTGTTTTGCTTATTCTAGAACAGTAAGAATATGATAATTTAAGCAGAATTAAATCTTTATCTTTTATATGTTTCTGTCAATATGAAACCCTTTCTGTTCCTAGAAGTAGTGTTGCTTTAAAATAACAGTTAAAATTTAACTGAAATGATATGAATAATTATAATTTTGGTACATCGAAGAGTAATTTGAACAGAAATGTTCATCCCATATCCAAATGGAAATAATTAAAATACTACTTGAAATGTACAAGAAGGAGAAAAGATTGTGTCCGTTTTAGCAATTTAAGAAATAGGTCATCGAGAGACTAGCATCTTTAGAGGGATTTCTGATAAAAATTGAGATGGAACCATAATAAAGGAAGTGCTGAAAATTTAATCATTCTTTTTCATTTAATGAAAGTGATTCAACATCAGAAGAAGTATTTGGATTACTATACAACATTACTAATGATGCAGCAGAATTTTAGATCAGAGTATGAACTCTGTGAAGGTTTTTGGCACATCCTTGGGAATAATTTTCAACAATGTGCAGCAATGTATTTGAAAGGACTTATGCTAACAACATAAGAAAAGCAAAGAAAAGATGATCTACACACAGTCCTCATTTGATAGGGATGCTCCTAGATGTGTCGAACATTTGTCTTTTTTATTAGGAAACAGAATTGCAAAGCAAGCCAGGTAAAACTTGATGTTATAAATGCATAAGAATGATGTGGTAAAAGGAAAAGCAGATATCAGTGTATATGTTGTTTTTCACAGAAATTATGATAATCTCTGCATTATATTATCAATAAAATAATCATTCAGATTTGATAAAATTTGAAGTCTCTTTTATATAGAAGTTTAGGTAGGCAATCAACAAACACCAAGAGCTTATTTTATTTATGTCTTGTGGCTTTTCCAGTCTCAATCTGTGGCACCCATTTTATCAACCACAATAAAAGTTCTAACTCTCCCCATCAGGCCCAAGTCAAGACAAGGCAGAGAGCACCCTATTCTTGAAAAATAGGACCCAGAATTTGTACATAACACTTTTATTCACATCCCATTGGCCAAACTCTTTTTTTCCACGGTGACAATTGTCTGTAAATGAGACTATTTATACGCATTTTTGAAAGGTTTCAAGGTAGAGGTGAGATGGCCATGTGGCATGTACACATTTGTTTTTTAATTTTTTCCCTAAAAGGCAAACTATGGAGCAAGACTGACAGAGATTATGTCCTAGCTCCACATTGGCTCTTGATAAATCTACCTAACCTCACTATGCTTCCATTTCATCATATGCAAAATGAGGATAATAGTACCTACTTTGTAGGATGTTATATAAATTATATGGGTTATCATTTGGAAAGATTTTAGAAGAGTGCCTGGAAGAATATCTGCCACAATGGTACTGGAAGAAGAGAAAAATAAAAAGCAAACTATATTTAAATTATTGAAGGTTGTTGTATTTAGAATATACCAGAAATCAAGGACACTTTTTGCTCTTTTTAAAATAAAGTGATTCAGGTGTTAACAACCTACATTTATACAAATATTCACACATATACACACACATACACAATACACACACAAGCATTTTCGTCATTTTTCTGACTAAGTATCAAGAAAAATCAATCATGTAACAGCCTGTTAAGTTAGGGCTAGTCTCACCTCGAGTAATCAAAGCATGGGCATAGGCAGGCAGAACACAAGAAAAAAGGAACTTTGTGAACTATGTGGTATGTTTTTTGGCTATTAAGAATCTGCTTTGAAATCTTTATGTCTATTCAACAGCCTAATAGAAAATCAAACACCATATATTCTCACTCATAGGCGGGTGTTGAACAACGTGAACACATGGACACAGGGAGGGGAGCATCTCACAATGGGGTCTGTAGGGGGGAAAAAGGGGAGGGACAGCGGGATTGGGGAGTTGGGGAGGGATAGCATGGGGAGAAATGCCAGATATAGGTGATGGGGAGGAAGACAGCAAATCACACTGCCATGTGTGTACCTATGCAACAATCTTGCATGTTCTTCACATGTACCCCCAAACCTAAAATGCATTAAAAAAAAATAAAAAATAAAAAGTAAAAACAAAATAAAAAAAGAAAAGCAAACAAAAAGAGAGTCCAATATTATTCAACTCAGTCAGGGAGAGGTTACTAACATCATATGTATGTTCTGTGATACTAGTACCAACCAGAGTAGAATATTTGGAACATAAATGTATTCTACATAGAGTTGAGGACAGAAATATTGCTGTGGTCTGAATGTGCTTCTGCAATATGTATATATTTAAATTTAATCGCCAGTGTGAAAATATTAAGGGTAAGGTCTTTAGGTGATGATTAAGTCGTGAGGGTGGAGCTCTTGTGAATGAGATCAATAATTTTATGAAAGAAGCACAAGGTAAATATGTGCTGTTCCTGCCATGTGAGAAAGTAGCAAGGGGTGCCATCTATGAAGCAGAGAGAAAGGCTTTTCCAGACACTTAGTCTACTTGCACCTTAATCTTGGTTGGACTTTCCAGTCTCTGAAACTGTGAGGAATAAATTTATATCATTTACAAATTACCCAATCTAAAGTATTTACAAATTACCCAATCTAAAGTAATAGCAGCCAAGTGGACTACAACAAATATCAAGTAGATTTTTAGTTGGTTTTGGTTGTTTCTTTTTAAAATCAACATGAAAAGAATAAATGATTCTTATATAACAGCTGGATGCTAAAATGCTAAAATCAAGCTGGATGGTGTAGAGTAGCTGCTTTCAAAAGCTTCAAAGTAGACTATAATTCATTTTGAAATGGTAATATTAAATGATTACATTTCATTGCTTGTAATTATTTTATATTAATAGCTTACATAGCACTTATTATGTGCCAAACACTTTTCTACTGCTTTACAAATAAAAATTTATTTTCTTCTTCTACCTAGTATATAGAGCAGGTAGCGTTATCACATCTACTTTATATGATAAAATTAAGGCCCCAGAAGATTATCTAAATTACCTGAGATCATCTAATTGGTTTGCTCTGTAGCTAATGTTTGATCCCGGACAACTTGTTTCGTTGTCTGCACACATACCCATCGGGGATGCTGATTTGTTAACACAAAACCTAAACCACACTGGCAATAAAGTTGTCATAATCTTTCCATATGTGTCTTACCATCCAAGAAAGTAATATGTAAAATCATTTCCTGAAAATTAAGACAAAAATAATCATGAGATATACCATTGCAACATTATCATCTCACGATAGATCAAATAACTATTAAAACCAGGATACAGAGCTTTATTAGCATCCTGGTAACAAAGCTACCTACCTAGTGGCGTCTAAATCCCTCTTCAGTTTGTTCCCTTGTTGCTTATCCCTTCTAATCCAAATTGTTCCTTCTGGAGTCTGGATCATATTTTCTTCCTACTCCTAGAAATCTTATGTTACTGATTATGCAAGTTCTCTGTGGCATAGTCTACATTTCTCATACCAAACTGGATCTTTAGCAGTAGCGTATAAACATAAATTTTCCAGATTCTTTCATCTTAGTGAAAATCTTCCTCATTTTCTCTAATTTCTCCTCTTTCCTCTTCTATCCTTTTCTCTCTTCTTCTCTTTTCTTCTTTTTTCCCTTTCCTCCCTAATCCTTATCCTCCTCCACCTCCTCCTACTACTCCTTCTTTTTCTCTCTCTTTCATTCCAAGACCCTCTATTCCTTTTTTGTAATCAAACATCATAAAACATCGATCCGTACTGTCTAGTCTTCATTCTCTCAGACCTACCTCACTCAGTCTACTACAATCGGAATTCTGAAATGGCCTTATAGATTATTAATTACTTCCTTATTGATAAATCCAATAAAATTTTTCGGTTTTCATTTTATTCAGCTATTGTGCATAATTTATATTGTTGATGTAGTCCTCTTTAAGATACTACTTTTAGTTACCGTTTGTGACGCCATTTCTATCTTTCATTGGTGTCTTCTACTCTACAGAACTCCATTAAACAGCCTGTATATAACTCCAGTCTCAGTCATGTTTTGATGGGAGTATAGAAATGGAAATAAAAATATATCCATAATGTTAATTCTAAGGCACTGAAGCAAATGACAGTGAGACAATGTAATGGATTAGCAAAGAAAAGACTTACAAACAGTTAAGTAGGAAGGAAAAAAGTAGTTATGCTGCCCCAGTGATCAGGTGAGAAAAGAATAGTGAAAAGCAGTGAATGATTAAGTTTGTTAAGTATTGATGGTGGTTGGAGATGAGATCAGATGAAAATGATTGGACAACTTGGAATCCATCATGACCTTAATAATAGTGATAGCAACAAAGTAAAGAAAATGCTGACTGAGATGGAGTGAGTTCAAAAGAATGGGAGGAGACACGGTAAAGAAAGTGAATAAATAACGCTTTGAAGTTGTTTAGATCTAACGAGGAGCTCCGCAATGGAAGCTGTGGGCAAATGTGTGTAAAATAGATGTTCTTTTTTTCTTTTTTAAAATAGGAGATAATGTATAATTTGTTTGCTGATGAAAATGATTCTCTATAGAGACAAACGTGAAGATTTTCGTGACATAAAATTTTCAAAGATGCCGGAATGAATAGAATGCTTATGAACAAGTGAATGCATTGGCGTCAAATAGTAACAAAAGCAGTGTCTATAAATGCTTTGCATAAGAGACAGCATAAAAGTTTAGGAAGCAAAAGTAAAGCAGACCTGAATCAGAATCTCTCCACAAATTTTCCACCCCTCTTCCCAACCCTCTAAAAGAAAAGTATGAGATCAACAAGATCAAATATAATCATACGTAAAACTTGCCATTAGGCTTTCTCAGAGATGGAGAAGAGCACAAATTTCAAGTTACCTCTAAGTAGAAAAATAAACAAACCAAATTTTACTGGAGCTCCCTTTTCTGTCTCAAACTTGTTGAGAGTAGAAAGTAGGAGAAAAGAGATTTAAGAGCTACAGGAAAAAGAGGAGAGAGACTTGGAAAACAGAGATAAGGTATGGCAGGGAGAGGTAAGCCAAGGTAGAGAAAGCCCAACAGTAAACTACAAAATGCTACCCACAGATTACATCCTGGTAGGCGATAACCCAAGCTGTAAGGAAAGGGGTGGAAACTGAAAAGACAGCATAGGGCAGACACAAAGTAAAGTTGTTTCTGAGAGACAATCAGATAAATACAGAAGGAGATGTGTTCTCTGGGGTGCAGCTGCAAAGACTAAAAATGAACAAAAGGGAAAAGTAAGAATTATGAAGAAATACAATTGGAAGGGGTAGATATGAAGGCCCTTTCCCTCCCCTCACTACTAATACAAGCATCAGATCTTACAGAAGCTGAGGTTTCTATGCCTCCATGCACAAAACAGTCTCCATACACAGATGCAGTAAAAGAAAACAGAACGTTAAGTACATTTATAATAGGTGAAGGAAATTCTACCCCAGCCCTTCACAACACACATGAAGCAGAAAAAAAAAAAAACTGTAATTTAATAAACAGAACTAAATGACCTAAACAAACACTGGTGATAAAACAAGTTTATATGCGGCTGTAATTATTGATGCTGTTCTCATTCAAATAGCTCTTTCAAAAAATGTTTTGTTTGTGTGTCTAGGAATTTTGGATTATCAACTTATATTAGCTAGAGTTTAATTTTAGGAATCCTGAAAGACCTTGTTTGAGTCTGTATCTTTTTTCAACTTTTATTTAGATTTGGGGTACATGTGCAGGTTTGTTGTATAGGTAAATTGTGTGTCATGGAGGTTTGGTGTGCAGATTATTTTGTCACCCAGATAATAAGCATAGCGCCTAATATGTAGCTTTTCCATCCTTATTGTCCTCCTACCCTCCACCCACAAGTAAATCCCAGTGTGTGTTCCCAGCTTTGTGTCCATGTGCACACAATGTTAAGCTCCCACTTACAAGTGAGAACATGAGTATTTGGTTTTCTCTTTCTGCATTAGTTTGCTTAGGATAATGGCTTCCAGCTCCACAGATGTTGCTGCAAAGGACATAATCTCATTCATTTTATAGTTGCATAGTATTCCGTAGTGTATATGTACCACATTTTCTTTATCTAGTCTGTAATTTATGGGCATTTAGGTTGATTCCATGTCTTTGCTATTGTGAATAGAGCTGCAATGAACCTACATGTGTTAGTGTTTTTATAATAGAACAAGTTATATTCTTTGACACATACTCGGTAATGGGATTTCTGGCTCAAATGGTAATTCTATTTTAAGTTCTTTGAGAAGTCACCAAACTGCTTTCTGTGCTGGCTGAACTAATTTACACTGTTACTAGCAGTGTATAAGCATTTCCTTTTCTCTGCAATGTCACCAACATCTGTTATTTTTTAACTTTTTCATAATAGTAATTCTGACTGGTATTAGATGGTATCTCATTGTGGTTTTGATTGCATTTCTCTAAAGATTAGCAATGTTGAGCATTTTTTTCATATGTGCTCTGGCTGTGTGTATGTGTTCTTTCGAAAAGTAACTGTTCATGTCCTTTTTAAAAGTAACTGTTCATGTTCAATTTTAATGGTTTTTTTTTTTTTTGTTCGTAAATTTGTTTAAGTTCCTTATAGGTTCTGGATATTAGATCTTTGTCAGATGCATAGTTGGCAAATATTTTCTCCCATTCTGTATTTTGTGTGTTTACTCTTCATAGTTTCTTTTGCTGAGACTGTATCTTAACAGAATAGATTTGCTTTTCCTTTAACCATCACTGAGACTCTGTAATTCTTAATTCCTTGTGTCCTGAACACACAGTTAGAATACATTAAAAACCCATTCCCATTTTCATTATGCTTATGATTAATATTTCTCTGGATAGTATTTTTTCTTTTTTTCTACCTAGAAAACTTGCATAGATATTTTACATAGGCCCCGGTTGATTTAAAATTTAATTATGATACTTATTAAAAATATAGAAAGATTCATTTGAAAAGGACAAGTAGATTGTATGTGTCAACAAGAAAGTCAAGATTTCTCAGTACATAAAGCAATATTTTAATTGTGATAAGCAATGCATTAAAATACATTAACACAATGATTTAACTCATTGTAATTGTTTTAATACATGGTCATTTTCTATATTCTAAATTTCAGCTGGACTGAATCATTAACAGAGTTTTCAGCTGTTTTATGTAAACTAAGGACAAAATTATGATTTCAGGGAAGCTAATAAATACAGTATTCATGAAGCACTATTGTCTGTTCAGGTATTAATTACTTCTTTGTTCAATTTTTCTAAGACAAAGCTTTGTTACTAAAAAAAAATCATCAAATAGTGCTGGCATTAAATGCTTATAGGTGAAAATTTGTTTTGCTATTTTAACTAGAAATTTTACAATGGATTTTTTTGGGAGACTGCTAATACATTCCGATGATATTTCATATCAAAATTTCACAAAAAGATGAAATTTCATACTTTTTATACATAAAATTTATTCTGATGGCTTTATCAAAGATCTGTGATAACATTTGTGACATAAAGGTCACAACCAGAGGTTCAACACTGAAGAGATACAGTAGTCTTTAAGCAAAATGCTGGTAGATTAAAGCAAATTGATTATTTCCCAGAAATGGTCACATCGGACTCAACTGAAATTACAGGAAAAACTTAGCAGATATAATCAGGACACTGGTGACCAATCACAGTGGGCACTATCACAGGTCACTTCCACAGCAAAACACCTTTGTGGCTGCCAGTGCCTCTGGTTGGGTTTTTCTCATGCTCACTGGGCTTGTTCCACCCACTCAGCCCATCAGGCTGCACTTGGCTGGCACTACCAACCCGGATCCCATACCTGCCAAGGGCGAGTCAGGCATGGAGCAGCTAGGGGTGTGTGAGCCAGCAAGCTCAGGTAAGACCACTGCACACAGGCGGGTGTGCTGGCTCCATGCAATGCTGTGGCTGCATCAGATATACTACAAAGTGGCTTTGGCTGTTGTCATTGGAAAATGTGATGGCACCCAAATACTCAGATATGCCATGAACCACGGAGCCACAAAGAGGGTGATACAGTGTGTCACAGCCCAGGCACAGGGAGCCCCAAGATCTGGGGCCCCAGAAGGGCCTCAGCTTTTCTTTCCTTGATGCCCACAGCATGGTGAGTGGGGTTCGTGTTTCAGGGGGTTCTGTTTCAGCCTGTTTGTATAAGAGGTTTTTCCGTCCTGCCACCCTGCTGTGGCCCACACCTCCTGGGCTAGCTCAGCCCCATCACTGCTTCCTGTTATGTGGGGCAGCTGCCAATATTAGCAGAGGGCAGCAGAGCTATAGTGTTACAGCAGCTCTGACTCAAAGAACCCTGAGGTCTAGGCCCCCAGAAGGGTGACTACTTTTCACTCCTATAGTCCAGAAGCATGTCACCACTTGCAGTTCAGCAAGCTGGCAGGAACGTGTCCCGAGTTCTTGTCCCGCATCCAGGAAGAATGAGGTTACATGGAGAAATGGAGGATAAGCAAGGTGGAGAGTAGCTTTGTGGAGTAACAGAACAGCTCTCAGGAGACCCAGAGTGGGTAGCTTCTTTCCATAGGCAAGTAGTGCCAACAAGTGTCTGAGTCTGGTTGAGTCTGGAGATTGTATGTGCTAAGAATGGAGGAAGTGTGTGCTGATTGATCTATGGGTGGGCATGGATGGGACTGAAAAAAAGTTGCCATCCATTTGGCCAAAAGGTAGCAATGAAGTGCTCACTCTAGGTTGCAGACTCAACTGAAACTGGTGGCCTACCTCAGGCTATAGGTCATCCCTAGCTTGAAGTTGGGGTTTCACTGGGGACACTCCCCTTCTCGCCTAAGATCCTCTCTTCCTCCCAACTCATCAATATGCCATCTGTGGTGCCCAGGCTGTTTGTGTTGAGTGGCTCCCACAGGCCAGCATCTAGCCACCTTCACCTCCCCTACAGCCTCCTTCCTCAAACTCATCAGCACTGGAAGTTTCAGACAAGGCCGAGGTGGTGGGGGACTAATGTGTCAGTGCAACCTTGACCGTGCACACAACCAGCCAGTTTGCAACAACTCTAAGACTCTTCTACAACTTTTCTGCACAAGGGAGTAGGTGCCAGGAATGGGGAGGGGCTAAGGAGAAGGTAATTCTGAGCCTGTGGGGACAGGGGGGCTTCCCAGGTCCCCTAGAGCACAGGGATGCTGGGTCTGAAGCCATGGTTGGGTAGCTTCAGCTGTGTCCGGGAGCATATGTTCCTGGCCCACCAACTCGGTAGGGTGTTGGGCTCCCGCTGGGATCACCTGTTCCCGGCTCTTCCCTCCTGTCTCCACAGAGTTGCAGCACCAGTCGCGTCTCCACCCATGTAGCTGCATCCCATAGCAGCCGATCTAGGCAGGCCACCACTGCCATCAGCACCAGATCACCCAAACACGGTCCTGATGTTGTTTCTGTGACAGACAATAAATGATTCATTTGTTGTTCTAGGGGAATAACACAGGGGCTTGAAGGGTCGGGATGATTAAGTTGAGCCAGTTTCTAGAGAAGCTCAGAGCATCCACTATTTGAAAAATGGTATGATGGGAAGTATTTCAATATTTTATCTGATCATCTAGCTTTTCTAGTGTTTATAGGTAAAATATATGTAATTACAAAAGCTTAAGCATCTCTTCAAAGATATAAAAGAAAGAGGTAAATTGTTGCTTCTCGGGGAAAAGTAGGTAGCTGTGAAGTAGAGTTTCAAAGAAATATTCACTTTTGTTCCCTGGGCATTTTTATGGACATTAATATATTACCTATTTTTAAACAAATAGTTTTAATTTTCAATTTTAAAACTTTTTATTTATTAAATGTTTTGATGTTGATTTCAAATTTATGAAAACTTTTACAATATAATAAAGGATAGCTTTGAAAAATGTATTGTTATAGTAATATGTAATGGCAAAATAATTTATATTTTTCCTTTCTAAAAAGGGAGAAAAGAACATGGATGTTGATTTCACTTCTTCCGTTCAATATTAGATTGATGACTTTAACGCAATAAGGTTAAAATTTTTTGATTATGAAAATTGGAAATAAATAAAATCTTAAAAGTAGCTTTAAAATAAAGTAAAATGCCTAACACTTTATTAATGAATGTAAACCAGAACACCCTAAAATTCACAAATGAATGTCTCCTTAAAGTCAAAATATTTACCATCTCCTCTAACAAATAGTAAGTTTATTCTGAGTTAATTGATACCACAGGATATTATGGATTTAGAAGATTTTTAAATGTACCAAAATTGATACATATTTAATACACACTGTTATATGATATGTCATTATTTTGGTCTTTATTTATTATTAATTTTTAGAGACAGAGCCTTACTCTGTCAGGCTGGAGTGCAGTGACGTGATCCTAGCTCACTGAAGCCTCAAGCTGGTTTGGTCTTTGAAAAGCATACTGCTCCTTTCTTCCCTTGCCTTGACTCTATGATTGACTCTGTAGCAGTGGTAAAACAAATATTAGTGCTTAAAATTCATTTAATCTCATTTTATGCAATTGTACACTTAGTTTTATCCTATACATATTAACAGAAACATTTCTTTTGAAGACAAAAATTTTAAAACTTTAAAATATACCCATTTTATTCTATAAATATTAACATACACATTTCTCTTAGAGACAAAAATTTTAAAACTTTAAAATACACTCATTTTTATCCTATAAATATTAATATACACATTTCTCTTAGAGACAAAAATTTTAAAATCTTAAAATATACAACAAAGGCCCTTATGAAAAATTATGCTACATGTTATATTTATTTCTTAATATGGTTCTTTTGGCATGTTATTTTATCTTCTCACAATTTAGTTGTCCTATGTCTAAAGCAGAATTAATGTATTTGAATACTCACTTTTTACTTATAATAAATTTAGGGATGGATAGTTATACTTCTGTTCTTAGTCATGCATCAACAAATACAATGCAAATGTTACACCTGAAAATAGGTCATCTTTTAACCCTAACATCCCCTCACATCACCAGGGAAGGCCCTGTCAACCATAGAAATACAACTATAATTACTCTTTAATGTAATTAGAGGTGGAATATATTTTTTGTCATCATGTGCAAATCTGGTAGAAGAGAGAAAAGTGGGAAAGAACCGGAGGACAAATACTTTCCAATAAGTGTACTATGTAAACATCTCATGCATTCAGTCACCATCCAAAAATCCTCATTTTTCTAAGGTCTGGTAGCACATAAAAATGTTTATTATAATGTAATGTCTTAATAATGCAGACATCAGACAAACTCAAACTGAGGATTCTTTTTTTTTCTTATGTAGGACAGGGGTCTCACTATGTTGCCCAAAGTGGTCTCAAACTCCTGGCCTCAAGCAGTCTTCCAGCCTCAGCCCCCAAAGTGCTGGTATGATAGGTGTAGGCCACCACACCTAGCCCAAATTGAGGAATCTTTTATAAAAGTAGTCTTAACTCTAAAAAAATTTGCATCATGAACTTTTTTAAAAAGCAGAGAGAAAGCTGCTTATTAAAGACCAAGGGTACATAATGGTTGAATACAATGAATGATCCTTGAGTAAATCCTAGGTTGGGGAAATAATAGCAGAAATAAAGCCATAAAAGACATTTAGGAAAAATTAGGAAATACTCAATAAGAATCATATACTAATAGTATGAGATAATGTTAAATTTCATGTAGGTGACAATTATAACTGTATATTTTAGTTTCAATTCTTATATAATATATACAGATGATAATTTCATTATAACAAAATGGACTTTCCTTATTTGAGATAAATGCTGAAGCTTTTACAGGTAAAGTGTTATGATTTTTACAAGCTCAAGTCTCAAATCCAACACCACAAAAAAATATTGCGTATGTGCACATGCTTGTGTGTGTGTGTGTGTGTGTGTGTGTAGTAAGCAGTGTACATCTGAGAAAGCATAATGAAGTAAGCATGCCATGTATGAATGTAGGTAAAGGAAACATCTGTTTTCATTGTACTGTTGTTTATACTACTTGTAGGTTTGACAATTTTTAAAATAAAAGGGTGAGGTTAAGATTTCCCCCAAAATATATGTGTTATTAGAATAAATCAAACTACAAATAAAGAATCAGAGATAAGAAGAAAGGTAAGAAACGTAAAAGGTAATTTCTGCTTCTGAATTTTTATATTCCTGCTTCTATTGTTCTCTATACTCAGAAAAATTCTATGTCATCCTTTTGGGATTTATGTAAGATATATAGAAAGCAGCCCTAATGGTCGACTCTTTCCAAATAAAAAGAAATAAATAACATTTAATGTCTTTGTAAGGTCTCAATTTGAATAGGCTGAACTAAATATTCCAGAACTCCCTTTCTTGCATGTTTCTGGTTTGGGTAGGCCACAAAAGAGATTCTTAGGGTATTTAGAAAATGGAAGGGAAGCAGCAGTTATTCTCTAGCACACAAATGAAGTTGCTGATGTGTTTGATGTGAAGCAGCAGCTGGGCCTGCAACTGCTCTATCTTTCCCTAAACGCCTCGTTAACTATTTTGATTCCAATAATCAGTATGTGTGTTCAGCTCCATGGCTCCAGCTTCTGCAAGATACCTTCATCACCAAGGTCATAAGCAGTAAGAATGGACAAGAAATTCAGTCCATTCTGGTGAGGTTCAAGCTCATGTTTGTAGATTTTACCCTGCTCGTGATATTCCTTTCCCGACTGCTCATCTGGCAGAATTCAAGCCTCATCATCTAAGATGAAGACACTAGCCTCACAGAGACAGCTTAACTAGGTCCCACAGTCAGACAAGCCAGCGTCCTGTAGCAGATCCTTTGATAGATAGATGAATAGGTAGACAGACGGAAACACAGAGAGATGGATGTATAGATAGATAGATAAATCTCCTGCTGGTTCTGCTTCCATGATCGAATCTTGACTAATACAGCAGCAATTTAAAATAGGAAGACACCATCCATAATATTGCTTACATTTTCAACTTATGCTTTGAAGACATATACAACTTCACCTGAAAACTTTATCTTGAAATGAAATATTTGGGGAACAAATCTAGTACTGGAAAATCTACAGCAAATCCTAAGTCAGTCAAATATCAATGACACTGAAACACAAATTTGGGAGTATATAAATTTAAAATTACTTTCAAATTTAGTATGACTGTAAATTAAATGTGTGTTTCTGGGCCTGCATGAGTATATATGTGCATTTACAACTTGCCATCATTTCAACACAAATTTGACAAATATGTTAATCTCCACTTTATTGTCCCAAATGTCACATACATAAATAAATGAAGTAATCAATAATGTTTCTTCTCATGTTAGCTCAGTTCTCTTTTGTTTTTGCATAACTAGTCTAATGGTCTAGACTTCAGTTAGCAGCAGAGGTCATTTAGAATACATATCATCAAAAGTTAAGATTCAATGAGATCCAAAATTTTCCCTATGATCTTCTCAAGTTCTAATTAAAGAGCCATCAGATAATGTTCAGATGAAATACTCTACCCCTCTAAAAATCACTGTAAATCAAAGATAATTATTAATTGGGTCATAGTACCTGATACAAATATAGAGTAAACAGAGATATTATGACTTAAAGATAAGTCAAAGATAATGTACATAAAGTACAAATATTATATGTCCATAGTAAATGGTTCTCCTGTGAGTTAAATAACAGAAATCCATCTTTAGCATCACATTTTTGCTTTGTAGATATCAAGGCTAGGGAAAATAATTTACTATTTCACATTGATCTCTCAACATTCACTATAACTAATGCTATGCAACTTCTAACAATACAAAAGAAGGAGAAAGTACCTATAAATATATTTTCAGAAAATAGGTAATTGGTTGAAGTAATTAATAAAGTTTTGGAATATCATGTAATACTTATCTAATGATGAGTATTGCCACTTACGCTTATTTTTTCTTGGCTGGGTTTGATATTATAATTCATATTTTGTAAGAACTATTTATCTCAGAGGCTGTGCTGTGTTCAGTGATCTTTTAAGTTTGGTTCAGAACTCATAACGACCTCCCTACTGCCCTAGTTACATGTTTCAAGGTAATTCAGATTAATTATAAAAGGAGAACACAGATAACCTAATAAAACAAGGGGCTATTATATTGATAAACAGAAATATCAACAAAAGAATTCTCACTAATCCTATCATGTATGTTTAAATTTTAAAACTTATTGAAGAATAATCCCAAACCTAGCAATTAGACCTGGAAATAATTGATAAGCTGGATATCCTTAAAAAGGAAACTTCTGCTCTGCAAAAGACAATGTCTACAAATAAAAAGATAAACCACAAACTGGGAGGAAATATTTACAAAAGACACATCTGAAAAATGACTCTTTTCCAAAATATATAAAGAACTCTAAACACTCAACAATAAGAAAATGAAAAACTCTACTGAAAATGGGCAAAAGCCCTAAAGAGATACCTTACCGAAGAAGATATATAGGTGTCATGTAAGCATATAAAAAGATGTTCAGCATTGTATGCCATCAGGGGATTGCAAATTAAAACAACACACCTATTAGAGTGGCAAAAAGCAAACGCACTGACAACACCAAATGCTGGCAAGGATTTAGAACAAAAGGAACTAACATTTTACTGCTGATGGTAATGCAAAATAATACAGCAACTCAGAAAGACAGGTTGGCAGTTTCCTATAAAACTGAATACATCCTTACCAGCAATTATATTTGAAGACATTTACCCTATTGAATTGAAAGCTTATGTCCACATAGAAACCTGCATGTGGCTGTTAATAACAGCTTTATTTATAATTACCCAAATCTGGAAGCTACCAAGATGTCCTGCAATAGGTGAATGGATAAATAAACTGGTACATTCAGATAATGTAGTATTATTCAGCACTAAAAATGAGTGAGCTATCAAGCCTTAAAAAGACATGGGGATACTCAAATATATGTTACTAAGCGAAAAAGACCATTATTTAAAGTGACGTATTATATCATTGTAATTATATGACATTCTGGAAAAGGCAAAACTGTGCAGGCAGTAAAAAGATCAGTGGTCACCAGGGGTCTGGGGGTGCAAGGGATATCTAGGCAGAGAACAGAGATATTTTTATTTTATTTTAAATTCTGGGATACATGTGCAGAACATGCAGGTTTGTTACATAGGCATACATGTGCCATGGTGATTTGCTGCACCTATCAGCCCACATCTAGGTTTTAAGCCCCGTTTGGATTAGGTATTTGTCCTAATGCCCTCCCTGTCTTTGCCCCTCCACCCCCGATAGGCCCCAGTGTGTGATGTTCCCCTCCCTGTGTCCATGTGTTCTCATTGTTCAACTCCCATTTGGGAGTGAGAACATGTGGTGTTTGGTTTTCTGTTCCTGTGGTTAGTTTGCTGAGCATGATGGCCTCCAGCTTCATCCTCGTACCTGCAAAGGACATGAACTCATCTTTTCTTATGGCTGCATAGTATATGAGCATATGTGTATATGGTGTATATGAGCCACATTTTCTTTATCCAGTCTATCATTAATGGACATTCGGATTGGTTCCCAGTCTTTGTTATTATAAATAAAGCACAAATAATATTTAGAACAATGCAACCACTCTGTATGATACTACAATGGGGGTGCATGTAAAACCCATGGAATGTACAACTGCAAGAATGAACTCCAATGTAAAACTCCGGAATTTTAGTATAATAGTGTGTCATTTAGGTGTATCAATTTTAACCAGTGTACCACTGTGGTAGGAAATATTTGACAGTGATGGAAGGTCTGTGTGGGGGAACGGAAAAGAGGGCATATCAGAATTCAAAACATTCTCCTTAAGTTTGCTGTGAACCTAAAACTGCCCTAAAATTAAAGCTTATTAATGTAAAAATATTTTTTAAAATGTGATAGACACAACCTACATTAACACAGCCTTTGCTTCTTTTCACATACAGCCTTTGTTTCTTCAGTGATTTCCTTGATTAAAAAACCAACTTATAAAACAGAAGACAAATATTGCCTTATCGATTACACAGGCTTCTGTAAAGTGAATGAGATATGTAGGTATCTTTGTCTCCTCACAAGGATAAAATTCTGTCACTAACAACTGCTATTTACGAACTAAAAATGTCAACCTATCAAAAAAAGCACAAAATAAGTAAGTTAATGGAAAAAAATACTGAAACAACAAATACAAACATTCCTCATTTTAAAAGTCTTCATTAAATTATTTCTTTTGTTCTTACTGTTATGCTTCTGCAAAAAGAAACATTTATTTGTTTATTAACACATACATGCTACAATCATTTACTGGGTTTCTACTTTATGTGAGATTCAGAAACACTTAGAATATAATAGTGAGCCAGCAAAAATGAATCTGCTTGTAATCAAGTGCAGAGCCTTCATAAGTGAGGCAACTTCGCCCAGAAGAACACAATCTATTGAGATGGCAGAAGAAAATATTAGAATTTTGATTAACATATATTTCTGATGATTACCTTTAAAAAAATCTTTCTTGTTCTTCTTATGCTTTATGAGTATACACCTATGCACATATGTATATATACACATACAAACACATATAAACACTGGTGCATGTATAAATATATATATTTATATATAAATATATAAATTTATGAATATATTTATTCATAAACATATTTGTGAATAAATGAATATATAAGAATATTTATACATATTCATATACAGTGAATTCATATTCTTTTCTCTATGTGATCACACAAGTTTAATCTTAGGTAATGAAGCAGAACTTAAAATAAGCACAGAGTACAAATGCTCTATGATAGCAGAAAACAAAGTACTCCTGGAAAAAGTGTATAAAATGTGGAAAAGTGTTTTAGGCAGATGGAACAATATGTTTAAACGTTCTGAGAAGAAGCAAGCATTGTATGTTAATGGAGAAGAGAGACCGTCAGTGTGACTGAAGCACAGTCAACGGGAAGGAGTACCATGAGGTCTGATAAGGCTCGCAAGCTATGTAAGGGACAGGTTACACAGGCTTGGGGTAAGAAACACGAATTTCATGCTACATGAAAAAAAAAGTCTGTAAATAGTTTTAAGAGCAATGACATTATTGGCTTTATTTGTGTTCAAGACAATTCTGGCTGCTATTTTTGTTACACATTTGAGGGAGGCCATCGAAAAAGCCAGGGAGTCTGGCTGGCTCAATGAATTTTGTTGAAGAAATCTCGCTGCACAATATTTCCTTCAAAACGTCATATGAAATTAGATAATGTAAATCTGTGACATGGAAGAAGTTTCTGGACTTGTCCTTTTCTGAGCTGAGTAAATCTTTAAGGACTGCCATTTAAGCTATGACTAATACGTGGCATTGGTCATCACATCTTTGACCAAACAAGTCTCAAATAACTAAGTTTAATTCAAACTTGTGGATTCTGCACTTAAGGATTTTTCCCCAAATAAAGAAAAATAAGTAGGAACAGAAGGAGGGAAAAAATGGAAAGAAAATGTAAGTTAAATTCACATTTTAGAAATTGTGACAACATTTAAAGTTTGATACCTCATTTACTTTAATATACACTGTTCCTAGCATCAGACATTATTAGATCTTACAGTTTGACAAGTTGTCCCACAGATATAACAAAAACACTGGAACTGGGCTTATGTAAACCAAAGAACAGCTTTGGATATAAGAACTCTTTCTGTTAATTCACTAGTTTATTTCATTCAAGCCAAACATACTTGTAGGCATTTTATTAAAGAATTTGGATACAATGAAGTGAAATCATAGCATGGCTTGATTTTTCTTGAGAGAGTGGACATTTTATTTTTTTGTTCCTTAATACCATGTCTACAAAACCAAATATTATTCATTTTTACTTTATAGAACTAATAAACCCTCCCTCTTAAGCTTTTAAAGAACTCAGGATAATATAAAATGAATTATAATCTCTTATTAAAATATTCACTCTTCTACTTTAACTGGGCTTTGAAGTTCTCATGGAGAAAGATAGCTATGGGCTATTTTTTTCTCTTTTCTTTCTTTCTTTTTTTTTCAACCTTTATTTTAGGTTTAGCAAGCCTGCTACACGGATAACTTACACATTGTTGGGGTTTCATGTATAAATAATTTCATCATCCAGGTAGAAATCACAGCACCCAATAGGCAGTTTTTCCACCTCTACCCTTCTCCCACCCTCTCCCTTCAAGTAAGCCCCAGTGTCTGCTGTTTCCACCTTTGTGTCCAAATGTACTCAATGTTTAACTCCCAATTATAAGGGAGAACAACATTCATACTTACTATAAGTGAAAATCTGAGTTCCCATCCTCACATCGATGTGTTAATTCACTTAGGATAATGGCCTCCAGCTGTATTACTGTTGCTGCAAAAGGTAAGATTTCCTTTTTTGTGGCTACGTAGTATTCCATTATGTATTTATTCTACATTTTCTTTACCCAGTCCACCATTGATTGACATTTAGGTTGATTCCATGTCTTTGCTATTGTGAATAGTGCTGCAATTAACATAAGAATGAATGTGTCTTCTGGTAGAATAGTTTATATTCCTTTGAAAACAAATAGACACAGTATATAATACATGTCCCTGAGTCAAAAGGGAGTTCTGTTTCTAAGATCTTCGAGAAATCTCCTAACTGCTTTTCACAGCAGCTGAACAAATTTACATTTCAACCAGCAGTGTATACGTGTTTTCTTTTCTTTGCAACCCCCCTAATACCTGTTATTTCTTGACTTTTTAATAATAGCTGTACTAACTGATGTGAGACAGTATCTCATTACTGTTTGATTTACATTTCTCTAATGATAGTGATATTGAGCACTTTTTTCATCTTCTCTTTCTACTTCATCTCCTAGTCCCTTTACTCAGAGACTCTCTGAAGAGGAGAAAAGTTAAAGGAGGGAAAAACTTGTATTTATGGTTTAAACTTGTAGTCTAGATGATAAGGAATTGGAAAACTACCAAAATTGCTCACTCTATCTGTCTCAGTCCATTTTGTGCTGTTATAATACAATACCTGAAACTGGGTAATGTATAAAGAACAGAAATTTATTGGATCATTGTTCTGAAGTCTGGAAAGTTCAAGATTGAGGAGTTGCACTTTGTGGTGGCTTTCTTCCTGCATCATAATATGGCAGAAGGCAACACATGGTGAGAAAGAGAAAGCAAAAAGAGCCCAAATCACTTTTATAACAAACCAACTTCAGGGACACCAAAGTCACTTACTTAATAGTGACATTAATTCATTTCCGAGGGCAGATCCTAATTACCTCTCAACACTGTTTCATTTTGGGACAGTGTTCATGTGTTGCACTGCTTCCAACACATGAACTTTGGGAGATACATTTAAATTATAGAACTATGTAACGCACACACACACACACACACACGCACTCCAGTCTCCTTATTTTTGAAACAGGAAGCATAAAAGCTACCTCATTCTGATTCAGCTGACCTGCAATCCTTAGTTATGTATTTGATTTAGTTTCTTAGCCAAGATCTCACTTCACATTATGTTTCTAATATGTTCCTGGGGTTTGAAGCTTACAGGAGAAAATACTTTCACTAAACTGATTTCATCCTTAGTCTCTATATCCAGCTTTTGCTTATAATTAGATCCAATAATTTTAAACTCACAAATAGAAAAGATCAGTCTTGGAAGGCTATTTTCAATTTGAAAGATTCAGCAAGTATGATCCTTGGTTATTCTCCAGCTTTAGTTATTTTGACTAAGGCATGATATTAATTATCTCACCTCTAAAGTACACTGGCTCTTATGCTGATACAACCGAAAATGTTAAAATTTCTGTTACTCCTAAAAGAATTTTAAGTAAAATCTAAACTCAAAAGATGTAGAGTCATTTGTTTAGCTGTTTGCTTTAGCATATTTTTTTCCAGTGTAATTTAATTGGAAAGTGATCTTGGAAAAGAAGAACTGGAAAACAGAAAAAAAAAAAAAAAAAAAAAAAAAAACTGCAAGCTTTCAAATTTTACCTTGAACTAACTCATAAAGAATTTTCTATCGTATATTTGGGGAAATTGGAACTGTTTTATCAGCCTGTTAGGGATTCTAGATTCATACCACATGATTTGGTGGAAAAAACACAGGTTTAGAATTGGACAAAATTTCTAATTCTGATCCAATAACTTTCTAGCTTTTTCATCTGGGGAGAAACACACCTCTCTAGATCTGTTTCTAATTTGTAAATACCTTATATCTTAGAGCTCTTATGAGGTTGAATGAAGTAATTTATGGTATGTCATTTACTGTAATGTGTAGCTGTAACAGTGTCTCCTTCATTCATACGCCTTTCCTTGTTTCACTGAAGCCTAATACCATATAGATATCTATATTCATTCACAAAGCAATGTGCTTTTGGAGAGTGTCTCCATACTCCAACCTTGGGAGTACTTCCTAATTGGTCTAATCCAACAACAGCACTCCCATTTAGCTTGTCAGTGACTGGTCTAACTCTAGACATATGATCCAGTGCTGGACAGTATATATGAGGGGCAATCTCCAGAAGAGTTATAGGAAAAGTTTCTTCTCCTCTGAAAGTGAAATTCTATAAATCACACTCTTTTTGTGTATTTGTCTTAGTGTCTGGATATAATACACGGGGCTACTGCAGCCACCTTGCTTTGACCCTAACCAAAGAAAAAAAAAAAAAACTAAAAATGATGGAAAGAGGCTAGAATCAGAAAAAAAAAAAAAAAAAAAAAAAACTAAAAATGGTGGAAAGAGGCTGGAATCCTTCTTGTGATCATTTGGTCACATGATTGACCATTGCTTGAATCCCAATAACTCTATTTTGCTATGGGGATAATAAATTTTCCTTTATATTAAATAGAATGAAGTTTTATGGTTATTTATTAACAAAGAGACTATCACAGTGTATGGCGTATTCTAAGTATTCAACAGAAGTTATTTTTCTTAACATACCCCATTTAACCCTAAAAGTATTGCAAAAATTATGTCTGAAATTATTCTGTATGGTTCTAACCTAAATGCTATTATATATAGAAAAAAAATCAGATTTGATCAACTGCTTAGCCTAAGGAATCTGCAGGAGAAATTGACAACCAGTGCTAATTATGTGCCAATTCCATTTTCATTTTAAAAGTAAAATTAGCATTATTTTGCTAGATACCCAAGATTGTGGAAGACAAATGAACAACTGTATCTTGCTCTGTAACACATAACTTTTTGTGTTTTCTATTTATTTTGCAAAAATGTTTTTAAAAGTTGATATTAGTTCAAACTAGAAATTAGACATATCATTGCTCCATTAAAATAAATAAAATATGTAAAATAAAATCTAGCATACTAGATTTGAAAGCCAATGAGGGGAAAGATGCACCTGTTATCCTCATTTCTCATCTAGAAAATATAGTGAAAGAGTTAATTCAGTTTGTATATAATGAACTATATAATTAAAATCTGACTTGTTTTCAAGAGTGCAGAAAAAAAGTAAGAGGAAAAATTTAACTAGATGACAACTCAAATACGTTTTTGATTAAATTGGGAATATTCACAAGAAAAGAAGAAAAAACTCTCTTCAAAGGAAGAAAGTGCTTGACAGAAGAGGAAATTCACTTACATGGATTTTTGACACCAGGCTGCCTTGAATAAATCCTGAGAAGTTATTTTTTACTTTATTAAGAAAAAAAAGGTAAATTATGAAAGAGCACTCTAATTAAGGACTGTGAATAAAAAATGATTTGGATAAATTGATGACAGTTAAGAACTTTATCCTCATTTGAATTATTTAAAGAAGTATTATCTGAATCATATTTATGGCACTTATTTTTAACTGCATTCCTTTGTATTTTTTTGTGTACCTCTTCTATCAGTCCTGGGCGTTGTAATTTTAAATAGCTCAGATATAGCCTCTTCTTTGCCTTTCCTATTTTTCCTTGGCATGGATGACAGGTTCATAAATATTAGTTTTTGATAAATTTCTTAGATAAATGAAGGGTAAAATAGAGCTATAATTTACAATTTTGGTCACTTTTAATACAATTCTTTATAACTTCTTTGTTTTGTGCTTATGTTGACATGTTATATAAGAAGAAATATTATAACTGTGAAATCATCCCAATAGCTTATAAATGTCATGTTATACTATAAATATACACTCAAATCACAAGGTTACTAAAAACTACCTGATAGTATTCCAGCCTATTTCCTGGTAAATCATTTCCACCTTTATGACTGCCCCAAGTCAATGACAGAAACCTAAGTATGTTCCAAACTATGTTGTTAATCATTTCCTAGGACAATACTAATCTCTGTGAAAAGAAGCAGCTGTTAAATCAATGGCAGTATACAAACATTGTACTGATTGTCACATCTCTCCATTGACATCAAGTCTCTAGACATAATATAGCAATTAGAAGTAAACATGGAAATTCCTCAGAGAGCTAAGAGCAGAACTACCACTTATCCCAGCAATCCCACTACTGGGCATATACCCAGAGGAATATGAATCATTCTACTACAACAACACATGCACACTAATGTTCGTTGCTGCGCTATTCACAATATCAAAACATGAAGTCAACTGAAATGCAAATCAGTGACAGATTAGATCAAGAAAATGTGGTACATAGACACCATGGAAAACTATGCAGTCATAAAAAATGTTGAGATTTGCTGTTATCCTTAGAAAACTAACGCAAGAACAGAAAATCAAATATAGCATGCTTTTACTTAATAAAGCTAAATGGTGATAATTCATGAACACAAAGAAGGGAACAAGAGACACTGGGTCTACTTGACCATGGAGGGTGAAAGAAGGGAGAGGAGAAGAAAAGACAACTTGGGTACTGGGTTTAATATCAGGGTGATGAACTCATCTGTACAAGAAACCTTCCATGATACAAGTTTACCTACGTAAAACACTTTCACATGTACCCCCAAACCTAAAATAAAATTTTTATATTTTTAAAGTAAACTTGAATGATCACTTCAAAAGCAAGAATTGGGCATTACTCATTTCTGTTTCTTCCAAAATATATTCTGCACAGAGTATTTTTTTTTAATTTTGTAGTGAATTAACAGCCAGAACACTTTTTAAGAAATAATTGTTTATTTAATTTAAAAAGTGTCAACAGAAAGATGCAATTCTGATATTAAAGTATTCAAATAACTTAGAAATAACCCTTTACCCATTATGGTCACTAGGGTAAGAGACAAGCAAATTCCACCAACTCACTATTACTCTGATGTTTAAGAGTAGTATCAGTTATTTTTGGTGGTGTGCTTAGTATCAGTAGATAATACAAAATATCTTTCAAGCATTAAATATTAATGTTGTTAAAACTTTATCCCTCTGTACATGTATTTTTATTTTTAAAATATTTTTTATTATACTTTGATTTCCAGGTTACATGTGCAGATCTTACAGGATTCTTACATAGGTATACACTTCCCATGGTGGTTTGCTGCCTCCATCCTTAAGATTCTTAAACATTCGTTTCTACAATAGCAGATTTAAAGTCTTCCCCTGCTAAATCCAGCATCTGGACTCTGCAAAAGAAAATTTCTATCATCTGCTTTTCTGGATACTCTCCCTACCAATGACAGGTGCTTTTTCCATGGATCCACATATTTAGTGCTCTCTTTAGAAATTTCCACATATCATTTTCTGTGATTTTCTAATCCTGTTGTTTCAAGATTTCTGAACAACTGTTCAGGCTATTCATTACTGTCCAGAAAGCATGTGTGTTTCTACAGTTCATATTTCTTTTTGTCTCTGTTTTACCGTCTAATCCAGGATCTCATTAAATTTAGTTGTCCCCCAATACGTGATATCTCTCCTATTATTTTATTACATAGATGATTTTGAAAAGTAACAGATTATTTATTTTGTAGAATATTCCATAACGAATTTTTGTGATGTTTTCTCATGACAAGATTGTTATGCATTATTGGGGAGGATACCACACAGGTGATGTGCTCATCTCAAGAAGCTATGCAATAAATATATGATTCAATACTGGTTATATTAACTTTATCACTTGACTAAGGTGTGTCAGGTTTAATCAAAATGTTCTAAAATTAGTGCTGATGGTTGTAGGAATTTGTAAATATACAGAAAAATTGAATTGCACACATTAAATGTACACTTAATTTTAAGTTATGTGAATTATATCTAATAAAGCTGTTAAAACAATACCCTCATGTTCAGATATATTAATAGAAGTTTATTTTCCAAGTTAAGGAATACTGGTGCCAACTTACTGTAAACTATTCAACAATCATTTACTGTACCAATAACAGTTCTCACCATCATAGTTTAAAAAATAGATACCTAGAAATATCTATAATTAAAGTACATTCTGAAGAGGGCAATTAGGTTAGGAACGGATCCTAAACTGCAGTAAACATAAGGCAAAAGTTCCCAAACACCAGATAATGTGACAGCTGGCAATATCCTAATACAAAAATTTTAAGATACATGTTCTATTCAAAAAGTTGGGTCCATGAAGATAACCTGGAATGGTAATATGACAACTTTATGTTTTTAATAGTGTGGTATTTGGTGGATGTATCTATCAGCAATATCTAGACAAATCTTGGATATTCTCCCAATCAAATGACATGTGCTTCTTTCTTGGATCCACATACTTAATGCTCTCTTTTGAAATTTCTGCAAATCATTTTCTGTGATCTTCTGATCTTGTTGTTTCAAGATTTCTGAACAACTGTTCAGGCTATTCATTACTGTCTAAGAAGCACGTGTGTTTCTATAATTCAGATTTTGTCCTCCTCCCTATAAAGTGTATACCCTAGTATATTCTTATAGTTTTCTCTACTGAGGGAATTTCCCTTAACTCATATTTCACAGCCACTCTCAACCGGGTTTATAATAAATAAGCCATTTCATTGACAGTCAGGAATCCGTACATTGTTTGGACCCATCTTTGAACCAAGCCCCTCTGTTTTTCTTTCCTTGCAATGAGCCATAGATAACCACTTAGAGAAAATTGGTAAAAATAAAAGATAAGCATCAGTGCAACAGACATAGGTGCCATTTTTACAAGTAAATTATTCATACCATACCATCTGGACCAGCTCAATCAGAAGTGAACCAGTCCTATTTTGTAGTGAATTGTTTTTCTACCACTCAAACTTATGTTTTGTAGACTTGATAACACCCAGTGAAAGATGGGGCCTCCAGTCACATCAACATTTTCTGTTTTGTAATAAGACACTCAATGTTGCTGAGATTTTAGTAGTATATAAGAGGTAATTAAAAAAAAGAAAAACAGCTTGATCAAGGAACATGGCCTTGATTTTTAAAGCTAAGTTTTCATTTGGAAACCTATTCTGCTCAGGGCTCCATTTCCATCTGGCACTTTCTGAGTTACCCACCAAATTAGTCTAGGAAGAATTACAGTTGAGTAAATGCTGCTCTAAAATTCAGAAAACCATAATAATCACTGTGAATCTTTCTTACTGATAGTGAATGCTAGGTATGTTAACTTGTGTTTTATTCCATAAGGGATATCTTGTACTCCTGAGATTACTGGACTCCTAGAATTTTACCATTTTGATAAGAATCTCTTGGACCACATGAGATTAGTGACAGAGCAGTTTTTACTAAAGCTTGCATGTTTGCAGAGACTTCTATTTCTCTGGATTTTATAAAAATGGCAGCCCTCTGAGATACCAACTTTGGCAGGATAAATAATGGCTATCTAAAAATGTTGATGTTCCATTTTCTGGGACCTGTGACTATGTTACATAAGGAATTAAAGAAATTTTACACATTTTTCAAGTTAAGATAGAGCAATGAAGAGATTCTTTAGGTGAAAAATATAATTACAAGTGTCCTTGTAACAAAGAGGCCGGTAGATCAAATTAGTAGTAAAAGTTGTGATGATGAAATCAAGAGAAACCAGGAATAAAGAGGAGCCAAGAAATGACAAAGGCAAGAAAACAAGTTCTCCCCTCAGAAGCTCCAGAAGAAACAAGCCTTGCTGACACCTTGACTTTAACCCAGTAATAATTATTTGGGGCCATTGTAAGATAATAAATGTTTTCCTCATATATATAATTGCACTTTAGGTTCTGGGGTACATGTGCTGAACATTCAGGATTGTTGCATAGGTACATACATGGCAATGTGGTTTGCTGCCTCCATCTCCCAGTCACCTATATCTGGCATTTCTCCCCATGCTATTCCTCCCCAACTTAAACTAATAGATTTATTGCTGTTACAGCAGCAATAGTAAACTAATATAACTATATCATATTTCTAAGCAAAGTGGAAACTGACGTCCAAAACTTTAAGAGGACTGCAGAAGCTGTATTTCTTTTCAGATATTACCTTGGAAGAGATATGTTGGAATGACCAGAGGTTTGGGCACCTTAAATTTTGTCTAAAGTGGAATGTCGCTAAATTTCCTGGCATGTGCTCAAGAGTATCCAGAGGACTTGTCATTTTATTTATTTTTTATTTTTGTGAGCATATATATATATATATATATATATACATATATGTATATATTTATGAGGTACATGAGATGTTTTGATACAGGCACACAATGTGTAACAATTACATCATGGAGAATGGGGTGTCCATCCCCTCAAGCATTTATCTTTTGAGTTACAAACAATTCAAGTATGCTCTTTAGATGGCTAAAAATGTACAATTACTATTGACTATAGTCGTCCTGTTGTGCTATCAAATAGTATGTCTAATTTTTTCTTAACTATGTTTTTCGTACTCATTAACCATAACCACCTTCCCCAAACCCCCACTACCCCCGCCCCAGTCTTCAGTAACAATCTTTCTACTCTCTATCTCCATGAGTTCAATTGTTTAGATTTTTGGATCCTACAAATAAGTGAGAACATGCAATGCTTGTCTTTCTGTGCCCAGCTTATTTCACTTAACATAATGATCTCCAGTTCCATACACGATGTTGCAAATGACAAGATATCATTATTTCCTATGGCTGAATACTACTCCATTGTGTGTGTGTGTCTGTATATACAGCCATAAATAAGAAATGTTTATTATCACATTTTCTTTATCCATTCATCTGTTGAATACTTAGGTTGCTTCCAAATCTTAGCTATTGTAAACAGTGCTGTGACAAACATAGGAGTGCAGATATATCTTCAATTATTGCTTTCTTTTCTTTAGGGTATATATCCAGTAGTAGGATTGCTGGATCCTAGGGTAGCTCTATTTTTAGCTTTTTGAGGAACCTCCAAACTGTTCTTTACAGTGGCTGTACTAATTTACATTCCCACCTCCAGTATATGAGGGTTCCCTTTTCTCTACATCCTTACCACCAGCTGTTATTGCCTGTCTTTTGAATATAAGCCATTTTAACTGGAGTGAGATAATAACTCATCATAGTTTTGATTTGCATTTCTCTGATGATCAGTTATGTTAAGCACCATTTCATGTGCCTCTTTTCTATTTGTCTTCTTTTGATAAATGTCTATTTAAATCTTTTGCAATTAACTTGATGGGGTTGAATTTGTCCATTTTTGCTTCGGTTGACTGTGCTTGTGGGGTATTGTTCAAGAAATTTTTGCTGAGACTACTGTCCTGGAGAGTTTTCTCAATGTTTTCTTGTAGTAGTTTCATAGTTTGAGGTCTTAGATTTAAGTCCTTAATGTATTTTAATTTGATTTTTATGTATGGTGAGAGATAGGGGGTGTATATTCTTGACTCCTTTGTTGGAAATGAGTTCACTGTAAGTTTGTGGATTTGTTCTTGAGTTCTCTATTCTGTTGCAGTCTTCTATGTGTCTTCTTCCATGCCAATACCATGCTGTCTGGATTACTATAGCTCTGTAGCATAATTTGAAGTAGGTAATGTGATGCCTCCAATTTTGTCCTTTTGGCTTATGGTTGCTTTTGGCTATTTCAGGTCTTTTGTGGTTCTATATAAATTTTAGAATTGTTTTTCCTATTCCTCTGAAGGACGTCTTTGGTATTTTTACAAGGATTGTATTGAATCTGTAGCTTGCTTTGCATAGTATGGACATTTCTTCATTGACTCACTGGTCATTCAGGAGCATATTGTTTAATTTTCATCTATTTGTATAGTTTTCAAAAATCCTGTTACTAATTTCTAGTTTCATTTTATTGTGGTCAGAAAAGATGCTTCATATTATTTCAATTTTATGAATGTTTTAAGACTTTCTCTGTGATCTAATATATGGTCTATCCTTAAGAATGTTCCATGTTCTCAGGGAAAGAATGTGTATTCTGAAATTGTTAGATGAAATATATTGTAAATACCTATTAGATCTATTTAGTCTACAGTGAAGATTAAGTTTGATGTTTCTTGGTTGATTTTCTTTCTTAAAGATCTGTCCAATGCTGAGAGTGGGGTGTTGAAGTTTCCATCTATTATTGCATCTGGGCCCATCTCTCTCTTTAGCTCTAATAATATTTGCTTTATATATCTAGGTGCCCCTGTATTGAGTGCATGCAATATATAGTATATAATATAATTGTTATATCCTCTTGCTGAAGTGAATCTTGTCATTATAAAAGTCACTGCTTTTTGTCTCTTCTTACAGTTTTGTCTTTAAATCTATTTTGACTAAAATAAGTATAGTGACTCTTGCACGTTTTGATTTCCATTGACATAGAATTCCTTTTTCTATCTCTTTATTTTCAGTCAGTGTGTCTTTATAGGTGAAGTGTGTCTCTTGTAAGCAAGAGATCCATGGGTCCTGGGCCTCAACAACCAGCAAGTGGCAAAGCCAGCCAGACCTGTGTCTTTCTCTTCAGGGTTTTGAGGTACCCCAGGATCCAAGTTTGTCCAGAGGTGCTGTCCAGGAGTCAGGGACTGTAGTCAAAAACTTAGAGGTCTACCTGGTGTTCTATTGTGCTGTGGCTGAGCGGACACTCAAACCACAAGATGCAGTCTTTCCCACTCTTCTCTCCCATTTCCAAAGGCTGCGGAACCTCACCCAATAGCACAACCACCACAGGCCATGAGAAGTACTGCTAGACAACTATCAATTCTTTTTAAGGTTCAACAGCTCTTAAGTCAGCTTGTGGTGAATGCTTCCTGGCCTGGGACTCAGCCTTCAAGTCAATGGGGTTCCTTTTGGCCCTGGACAGTTCCAGAAATGCCAGCCAAGAGTCGAGTTCTGGAATTGGGTACCCCAAGAGCCCACTTCATGCTTTACCTCCACTGTGGTCATGCTGATACCTAAGGTCCAAAACAAAGTCCCCTTTCCTTTTCCTCTGTTTCTTGGAGATTTGCCCCATAGCTACTGCGGCTGGGAATGTGCTGAGTCTCAACTGAAGCCAGCATGACCGTTCAAATTTGCTAGTCAGCATCTGTATCTAAGCTGGGTATTCCCCTTTATCCAGCATATAAATGGAAAGACAGAATACATGCATTATATGTACTTGCCATAGTATCTCAGAGTCCTTCAGCTTGGGCACTTGGACCTGTCTTTAAATTATGACTTACAGAAGTTAGAATTAGTCAAGTCTAAAAATGTAACAGATAACATGATTTTTTATTGTAATGTCAAACAACAACCTTCTGCTCTCTCAAATAAGTAATTTATCCAAGATTACTCAGCTACTAAGGCCCAGGGCCAGATTAACACTCTAGCACTCTAGATTTAGAGCTTTTGATTCAAAGCACTATACCATACTGCTTTTCTAACAGAGGAAACAGCAGCTAAACAAAAGCAGAAAAAAATATAACATATCAACTGAGATATTTGAAAATTATAATACCAAAAATACAGTACACTAATTATGTAGCCATTAAAAATAACAATAGAGTTCTAAACTTACTGATCAGTAAACTTACTGATATTCAAACAGATATTTCTGTGACAAAAGTCATGGCAAAAAGATACAGGATAATATAAACCCCTATATAAAAATATGCATAATTATATGTGTATATTAAAATGTATGGAATCTACTATAATCATGATTATTTTAAGTTATTTAATTAAGAAGCTTGTCGGTAAAAGGAGAAAAGAGAAGAAGAAATACGTAGGTCATTTGCCAACAGAACAGGTTTTTTTTTTTTTTCTTTTTGAGACGGAGTCTCGCTCGGTCACCCAGGCTGGAATGCAGTGGCATGATCTCAGCTCACGCAACCTCCACCTCCCGAGTTCAAGTGATTCTTCTGCCTCAGCCTCCCGAGTAGCTGGGACTACAGGCATGCACCAACAACCCCAGCTAATTTTTCTATTTTTAGTAGAGATAGGGTTTCACCATGCTGACCAAGATGGTCTCTATCTCTTGACTTCGTGATCCACCCTCCTTAGTCTCCCAAAGTGCTGTGATTACAGGCGTGCTCCACCGCGCCAGGCCTCAGGTTTTTAAGATAAAGAAAAGTAATACAGATTTGAGGGGAGGAGAAAAAAATGAGTCAATATAGAAAAGTTTTGAAGGTACAACAATCACAGTAAAATAATTAGGAGTCATTACATGTGAGGTATGTTTTCTTCATATTGCGCATGTAATGACTCACATATCATCATCATAACCCCATTGAAGAAGCTCTTCTGTTTATTTACTAGTTAGACAACTGAGACTCAAGGAAAATAAGTCTCTTACTCAGGCACTCTATTTCATGAGCCATGTTTCACTCTACTAAGTACACTCCTTCCTCTACTTGTAGGAGAAAGACAGAGAAAAAAGGGCACATATGCGTACATGCTTCAGCAATGTCCTTTTTTCAACCACAAAATCTAAATTTATCATTCCTATCTACAACTTAATACACCATTGATAAAATTATTATAAGCTTTTTGTAATTTTTCAATTTTTTGAATGGTTATCAGAAAAATCGTTTTAAACATCCAGTTAACTTGAACCACTAGACATTACCCCAAAAGATATTAACGATTAAAAATATCTTTATGCTGATATTAATTACAAATTAGTATTTATAAATGCCTTAAAATCAGTTTTATATAACATTCTTAAATGGGTGATTTAAATGTGAACCATCACTGGAAAGATCAAACAAATAGTATCACAGAAAGGAGTTCCAAAATTACACACTTTGGAAGTCAATGCTGGATTTCACTTGCTTCCTAGATTTAAGAACAGCAGTTTCTGTCTTTAGATTGCTGTAATTAGCACTAGCCTCAGATGCTCATTTACACCTTTGGCAGTCAAGGATGGGAAATTTGACTTTCACTGATGGTGTGTTATAATCACAACAGCTTGGAGCTTTTTCTTCCCTTTGATTTTTGTTGATAACATTCACAGCAAACTTAAAAAAAAAAGACAACGTGCATTTCTTTTGAGTTAATGCTTTAACTCAGAGAATCTCAGGAGTGCGTCGATAATTTATAATAACATTTTAATAGTTTGCCTTTTGCTTCTTTACCTTGTTGTTGGTCTCAGTCTTATGAAGGCAAACATTAAGAACAAAAACAAAACAAAATGCAACAATATATAGCTGAGACCAGTTAAATATTGTATATAACCCAAGAATTTCTCCTAAGTACGTATTATTATAAAATAGGAAGTATTAAGACCTGAAGCAAAGATCAGAAAAACTGTACTGTGCTAAATACGAAATTTAAAATTGCTCATGTTAATATTATACTTTATACAAGACAATGCAGTTATCAAAATCCAGTTTGAATTATGACTCAAGCTACACAGTGTTCACACTTTGAAAAGTTCGCATAAAATAAAATGTTATCACATACTCAAATCTTAAATAGGACCACTTATTGAGAAAATGTATGTTTATTACTGTGTACAAATGAACACTTAATATATGTATAAGCACATGATTAATATTTGTTTCTGTTTCTTTCTAAATCACCATTACTGTATTCATGTTTTTGATTTTTAAAGATCAATTTCTGTGTTTTAAATGTAACTATGAAAGCCTTGCATAAATGAGTGTATTTATCTGGCCCATGTCAAAATAATTTTATAATTTAACAAGCATCATCATAAATCTTTGCATTGTATATACTAAAAATAGGTTTGGCAGAGGTAATTGTAGATGCTAACTTCCCAAAATAAAAGGCTTGTTATTTAGAATAACAGTAGATTTTTAAAAGGATATTGATAATAATACTAGAAGAAAGAGGTTATATCATTAGTAGGTAACATACTGCTTGCTTATTTTCCAGGTGCAAGAAATCAAGTTTCTCTGCCAGAGATCACAATGGCCTTCCAACCTGAAATAGGAGCAAAATGTAACGTAGTGATGATTTCCACTCCTGCCCATTTCACTATGACTAATTCACCAAAAGATAGTTCAACTGGTAAGCCCTTTATTTTCCTCTTTGGTAACTGACTGTTTTGGTGGGGGAAAAAAAATGTCGAAACATTGCTTGCTCTTCTGATTCTAATTCTAGCAATTTTTTTTTTCTCTATTTGGCAGTTGAAAAAATCATTTATGTTTTATTTCTGCCCCTTATTTTATTTTATTCCTTTTTATCTCCTCAAGTAAAGTTTCCTTGACACTTATTGGTGTTGTTATCATTTGGTCTGAATGAAATTAAATATCAGAATTAATATTTTGTTCCTTAGGGGCCAGAAAGTGGCTGAAAAAGAGCCAATGCTCTTAAAAATGATGTCATCATGACATACCGCCATGAAGTGTGGAGGAGTGAAGCTAGAGAATAATTATGTATGTGAAATCTAAACAGCAGAAAAGCAGTCTGAAGATATCAGAAAAACTGTAAACACAAGTCTGCAGCAGGGGACTGAGGCCATTAAAGGGAAATAAGAAATAATGAGAGATCTGACTGTACTTATGAATGATCTACAAAAGAAAGTAGAGAAGATAACAAAGAAAAACATGATGATCAAAAAAAGGTTTTCCATTAACAAAATGTTTGAAAATTTTATTAAAACCAAGCATAAAAGAGTGATATCAATTTCTAAGAATAATATAAAGAAAGATGAATTTCAAGATAATATTTTGGTTTTGGCTGTGGTCTTACTTTTTTGCAATTATGACTGCTTTGTTTTGTTTACCTGTTGCTTAGTCAGGTTCAAAGAAGGAAACTTACAGCACTAAGCAGCCTGTTTCTCTAAGCTGATCATTTAATAAATGTATTTATTTATTTATTTATTTTCAAGATAGGATCTCACTCTGTCACCTAGGCTGGAGAACAGTGACATGCTCACAGCACACGGCAGCCTTGACCTCTGGGGCTCAGGTGATCCTCCCAATTCAGCCTTAGAGTAGCTGGGCCCAAATGTGAGCACCACAATTGGCTATTTTTTTCTTTTTTTGTATTTTTAGTAGAAATGGAGTTTTGCAATGTTGCCGAGGCTGGTCTCAAATTCCTGAACTTAAACAATCTGCCCACCTTGGCCTTCCAAAATGCTGAAACGACAGGGGTGAGCTGCCATGCTCAGCCATTGCAGGAATACAAAGTGAAAAACAAAATTCAATTTCTACTTAACTTCTTTCTTCTCAATTAAGTGAACTGCATATCACCCTTAAAAGATTATTAGAGAAAACCACTCTACTGAAATGTGATCCCTTCCCTAAAAGTCATCAAGTGGGTAAAAACAACTTATTGCCATTGTATGTGCAAAATTTTTTGATTATCTCTGATGGCCAATATAGTAGCCACTAGCACATAGGGCTATATACATTTAATGTGTAATTAATTAAAAGTAAATAAAATTAAAAATTAAATCCCTCAATTACACTACCTATGTTAGTCAAGGCCTCCTTCACTGGCAAAGAAGACTAATCAGAATTTAGGGGCTCAATGTCCTTTTGTTTCATTAGTGTTTTCCCACATGCCCCATTCCAACTTAAACCATCCAGTTCTTTCTCAATCAATGTCCTCAGTTTAAAGGTAGACACCCGGACCCCACCTGGAAGATGGCTGAATAGGAACAGCTCTGGAGTTCAGTTCCCAGCAAGAACTCAGACAGTGAGTGATCACCCCGCATTTCCAAATGAGTGTTTACTGCCCACAGACCAGGAGATTCCCAGACTGAAAAGCACCGTGAGTTTCCAACACAGCTGTTTCAGCTGGCACGATGGGTCTCTGCACAAAAACTCACACAAATCTGGGTGGCCATTTAAACTGGTGCCTGGAACACCTGGGAGACGGAGCTGCCTATTCAACTGATAAAACAGGGGCTGAAACAGGGAGCCAGATGATCTGGCTCGGCAGGTCCCACCCCCACAAAGACCAGCAACCTGAAATGCTCTGGACTGAGAGTTTCACAACAAGTGCAGCTGGACCCTAAATGGTCCAGCTTTGTTGGGGGAAGGGAATCCGCCCTTACTGAGGCAGTCTACTACTACCAAGACAGTCCGCCATTATTGAGGCAGTTCTAACTATACCTCTGTAAACAAAACCGCAAGGAACTTCACACAGCAGCTGGGCAGAGCCCATAGCAGCTCAGTAATGCCTCTGCTGTCAGACTAGGCTACCTCCTTACTGGGCAGGGCATCTCTGATAAAAGGTAGCAGCACATTAGGAACTTATAAATAAAGTCCCACCTTACCAGGACAGAGCACCTGGGAAAAAAGTTGATTATGAGTTCTGCTGCAGCAGACTTAAATGTACCTGCCCAGCAGCTCTGAACAGAACAACGGAGCTCACAGTTCAGCACTCGAGCTCCTATAAGGGACAGACTGTCTCCTCAAGAAGCTCCCTGACACCTCACATACCCAAAGAGACACCTCATAAAGGAGAGCTCAGGCTGACATCTGGCACATACCCTTCTGTGACAAAGATAACAGAAGAAGAAACTGGCAGCAACCCTTACTGTTCTGCAGCTGCCACAGGTGGTTCCAAGTAAGCAGGGTCTGGAGTAGACCTCCAGCAGTCCTACAGCAGAGGGGCCTGACTGTTAGAAGAAACACTGAAAAGCAGAAAGAAATAACTTCAGTATCAACAAAAAGGACATCCACTCAGAGACCCCATCTGAAAGTCACCAACTACAAAGACTACAGGTAGATAAATCCATGAAGATGGAAAGAAACCAGCACAAAAAGGATGAAAACACCAAAATCCAGAATGCCTCTCCTCCTCCAAGGGATAACAACTCCTCACCAGCTAGGGATCAAAGATGGATGGAGAATGAATCTGATGAATTGAGAGAAACAGGCTTCAGAAGGTGGGTAATAACAAACTTCTCTGAGCTAAAAGAACATCTACTAACCCAATGCAAAGAAACTAAGAAATTTGAAAAAAGTTTAGACAAAATGCTAACAAGAATAAACAGTTTAGAGAAGAATATAAATGATGGAGCTGAAAAACACAACAAGAGAACTTTGTGAAGCATACACAAGTTTCAATAGCCAAATCAACCAAGCAGAAGAAAGGATATCAGAGATTGAAGATCAACTCAATGAAATAAAATGAGAAGGCAAAATTAGAGAAAAAAGAATGAAAAGAAATGAACAAAGCCTCCAAGAAATATGGGATTATGTGAAAAGACCTAATCTACGTTTGATAGGTGTACCTGAATGTGACGGAGGAAATGAAACCAAGCTGGAAAACACTCTTTAGGATGTTATCCAGGAGAACTTCCCCAACCTAGAAAGGAAGGCCACCATTCAAGTTTAGGAAATACAGAGAACACCACAAAGATATTCCTTAAGAAGAGAAAGCTCAAGGCACATAATTGTCAGATTCACTAGGACTGAAATGAAGGAAAAAATGCTAAGCGCAGCCAGGGAGAAAGGTTGGATAACTAACAAAAGGAATACCATCAGACTCACAGTGGATCTCTCAGCAGAAACCCTACAAGCCAGAAGAGAGTGAGGACCAATATTCAACATCCTTAAAGAAAAGAACTTTCAACCTCGAATTTCATATCCAGCCAAACTAAGCTTCATAAGCAAAGAAGAAATAAAATCCTTTGTGAACAACCAATTGCTCAGAGATTTCATCATCACCACCAGGCCTGCCTTACAAGAGCTCCTGAAAGAAGCACTAAACATAGAAAGGAACAACCAGTTCCAGCTACTCCAAAAATGTACCAAATGGAAAAGAGTATCGACACAATGAAGAAATCGCGTCAACTAATGGGCAAAACAACCAGCTAGCATCAAAATGGTAGGATCAAATTCATACATAACAATAATAACCTCAAATGTAAATGGGCTAAATGCCCCAATCAAAAGACACAGACTGGCAAATTGGATAAAAAGTCAAAACTCATTGGTATGCAATATTCATGAAACCCATCTCATGTGCAAAAATAAACATATGCTCAAGATGGAAGAAGATTTACCAAGCAAATGGAGAACAACAACAAAAACAAAAAAAGCAGGACTTGCAATCCTAGTCTCTGATAAAATATACTTTAAATCATATGAAAAAATAAACATATAAAAAAATGTAAACCTCATTCTCTGTGTTATAGAATCATTATCAAAAACTCTGTTGTGGAGTAAACAGAGAAAAATACATCTATCATGACCTGTTCAGATATTAAAGTGATTAGTTGGCTAATGATTATGGAGGCTGAGATTTCTGATGATTCTGCAAGGTGGAGACCCAGGAAAGCCAATGATGTAGTTTCAGTCCAAGTCTGAAGGCCTGAGAATCAGGAGCCACAATAACAAAAATCTCAGTTCTTAAGTAGGAGAAACAGATATTCATCATTAGCAGTCAGTCACATACACAGAGAGAAAATTCTCCCTTGCTCCTCCTCTTTGTTCTAGTCAGGTCTTCAACAGATTGAATGATGTCCTTTTTTTTTTTTCTTGGGATAGAGTTTTGCTCTGTCACCCAGGCTGGAGTGCAGTGGCACAATCTCATCTCACTGAAATCTCTGCCTCCAGAGTTCAAGCGATTCTCCAGCCTCAGCCTCCCGAGTAGCTGGTATTACAGGAATGCACCACCATGCCTGGCTAATTTTTGTAGTTTTAGCAGACATAGTTTCACCATGTTGGCCAAGCTGGTCTAGAACTCCTGACCTCAGCTGATCTGCCCACCTCAGCCTTCCAAAGTGCTGGGATTACATGTGTGAGCCACTGCTCCCAGCCAAGATGATGTCCATTTACACAGGGAAGTCAAACAGCTTTACTCAGTCTATTCATTCAAATACATATCTCTTCCAGAAACACCCTCACAGACATACCCAGAAAAAAAAATTTTGTCCAAATAGCTGAGCACCCAATAACCTAGTCATGTTGACACACAATACTAACCACCATCACACTAATCAAATCTCAAATGTTCAATCACCATCTATGACTACTACTTTCCATATTAGACAGCACAGATATATAACATTTCTATCATCATATACAATTCTTCTGCCAGAACTAGTCTAGATTAACTATGTTTAAGTAAACTAAGGTATAACATTTTGATAATTTACATTATTTCTGTTTATATTATTGTAGTAATATATGCCCTATTATTCTATAATCAAGAAATTTTCCATTTGGTACTGAGGAAGAAATTAAAATTATTTTTTTACTAATTCATTTGATAATTCAGGTAATTAATTCAAGATATTATTCTGGAATATATTATTACGGAGTCAGCATTCACATACCTGACAAAAACAAGACAAGTTGTTTTAGGTTTCTAGAACAGTAGAGGAGAAAATATAATAAATGTAGTATATTGAGACTCCAATAAAAATTAAATTATAGTTGTAGAAAAGATTTAAAAACATAGGCTGTATGCTAGAACAATTGATGAATCAAATACTGTTTTAACTTTATCCAAAGTAATGTTTATGAACTTTCACCAGTTCCAAGATTAGTTTCTGAATATGAACTATTATTTTTCTAATTGAGACAAACTAACACATAGAAATTTAAAGTAGCATGCCCAAGATCATACAGCTGGCAAGTTATGGAAGTGTTACTTCACTTCATAAGATAGGATACCATGGCTTATGCTTTTCTGAATAAATTATAAGCTAGTAAGGACTTCCTTTCTAATCAGTACTGAGGGAATGTATTATCTTCCCGGGTCCACAAGGGGGCGGAGTTTCAAGGGTAAGAACTTGCCAATGCGTGCTCTCCCCTCTCTCCATCTGAGACACTTAATGGTTTCTGTTTAACTTTCCTGGGCTTGGGAAAATAATCAAAGTCAGTCACTCCAGCAGAAGTTTAAAAGAACTCTTTTCATTGGCCAGGGGGTCTTGGAGAAGGTGGGAATTCCTCCCAGTTTAAAAGTCCCTGTCTCCCTCATCTGGGCGGATTTCCCTGTCTGGGGTACCCTTCCACCATCCTCCTGGAAGCTGCTTTTCCTCTCCTGGATTCTATCTTTCTGAATTCTCTAACAGTGTGAGAGGAGCTTTCCTTCTTGGTTTTCCCCCTCTGGGAACCCTTCTCACTCAGTGTGTGAGCAGCTTTTCCTTCTTCTCACTCAGTATGAAAGCTGTTTCTCTTGCCACCTAAATAAATCACTTTCTGCAAAAACTCTTTGGGGTCTGATATTTTCTTATGAGCACACCTACTGTGGTCCCTCTCCCATTCTTGGGTGAGTGAGAGACAAAGAGCCTGGAAAAACATCCTCCTAGATAAGCTAAGTGCTCCCCTGCACCCCAAGACCTGGACACAGTACTAGTACAGATTTGGTGCCAAGAGTGATTTCAAATGGAATAGAATTTTGAGGATGAGATTTCTAAATTGGCTTTGGAGTTTCTGGAATTGGCTTCTAGTCTGACTAGATTTTAAAATGCTGACAAATTAGCATTTTTTTGTTAATTACTTAACAAAATGAAAAGTCTTATTTTTATGATAGGAAGCTGACAACCGAATTATGATTCTAAAAAATCTGGATAGAATAAAGAAATGTATTTAATATAATAAAATAATAAAGAAAATTTAATGTGTTGGTATTTTTAGACATAGTACATCGTTTTAAAAATAGAGTAAAATTATAATGATTTTAGTGCACATTAAACTAAAGTAAACCAACAATGTGATTTAAGTACTTAATCTATAATTTTATATTTAGGGTTAATGTTTAGATTAAAAACATTTATAGATTTAACTAATTCTCAAATTAGTTTTGTTACTGTAAGAAGGAATGTTGCCATGGTGTGGCAAAATTTAAGTAATTTTACTCAGGCACACATTCTGGAGTGTAGATTTTTGTTTGGTTTGGTTTGGTTTGGTTTTTTGAGACAGAGTCTCGCTCTGTCGCCCAGGCTGAAGTGCAGTGGCACAGTCTCCGCTCACTGCAGCCTCTGTCTCCTGGGTTCAAATGAATTCCTGCCTCAGCCTCCTACATAGCTGGGACTACAGGTGCTCACTACTACACCCAGCTAATTTTTGTATTTTTAGCAGAGAAAGGAGTTCACCATGTTAGCCAGGATGGTCTTGATCTCCTGACCTTGTGATCCACCCACCTTGGCCTCCCAATTTGCTGGGATTACAGGTGTGAGCTACTGCGCCCAGCTGAGTGTAGGTTCTTAAAATTTGTAGTGTAACAAGCTCATATCGTTATAAATTTAAAATATAGACCAGTGTGAAAACCAAGATTTTCAAAGTAAAGATATTAGAGAAACAGATATGATATTTTTGTTGGAAGTTGTTAAGATTACCTTGGAAAAACAAAGGATGAGTTTACTAACGTGAAAACAAAGTATAAAAATGTTAGTAAGAAGTGAATATTTTCATGAGAACAGAATTTGTCTCAATGAAAGCAGAAATAAAATGCACTCCAGCTAATAGGTAGATTTGGAAAGCAGTGCCTTTTTCAACCTCTGAATATGTTAAAAAATGTGACCTGTACATACTTTTTTTTTGTTTCTTTTTTTTTTTTTTTTTTTGCAACAAAGTCTTGCTCTGTCGCCAGGTTGGAGTGCAGTGGCACAATCTTGGCTCACTGCAACCTCCGCCTCCTGGGTTCAAGCGATTCTTCCGCCTCAGCCTCCCAAGTAGCTGGGACCACAGGCGCCCACCACCACGCCCGGCTAATTTTTTTGTATTTTTAGTAGAGACGGGGTTTCACCCTGTTGGCCAGGATGATCTCAGTCTCTTGACCTCGTGATCTGTCCGTCTCGACCTCCCAAAGTGCTGGGATTACAGGCGTGAGCCACTGCGCCTGGCCCATATTTTCAGAAAGAATTTTGTGGGGAGGTTCTCTGAATGTTTACAGGCTGTATTCCTTTAAAGGTATTGTGCTTTATTTTGGTGAGAAGTACGTTTATAACGAACCTGTCTTCCTACTCAAATCAATTAAGGAAGAGACTGCCTAGATCAGCATAGGGATACATACACTCTTCAGCATTTTTTTAATATTAATTAAAATAATTTTAAAAACATGATTAAATTAGTGTCATGGCATACCATTTTTCAACTATGGTATGTTTATCAATTTATCTACATTGTATCTGTTTATTATACATGGCAATTATAGGACTCTTGTTCACATTGAAGATCTTTTCTAAGGTTCACAAAGTTGTGCATATTCCAGAAATCATCCAAGATATATTTGAACAAATGTTGTTTCAGTTTCAGTGGGCACCTCAGTTGCTCCATCTGATATTTATTATTCTCTTTGGATTATGAGTATAGAGCTTGGAGAATATATAATGATTACAAGTGTTAAAATAAACAAATTATAGTGTTTATTATTTCTAGAGAAGCATACTATTGGTAATATTGAAAATGCCTGAAAATTGAGATGGAGGAGATCACATGGAGGGAGACACAGAAACACAAGAGGGCCAAATATATATTTTACTTGATGACAATAAAACGATTCCTTAAAGGTAACTTATGCCCTTCAAAGACATGCAGAGGTACTCTACTGCAGATTCTCATGTCTTATGTGAGATGACAGAGCCAACTCTCTCGAATGCTATTTTGTATTATGAGAACAGACGACCAAAATATAGTGTCTCACCTTTTCTTTTCCCTACAATGATGACAACTAGAAGTCAGTTCATCATTTCTGTGGTAGTTTAAACTATTCCCTTTTCTCCTATCTTCTTTGTACCCCCAAAACATCTAATGATTTAATGCAGCCAGGGAGAGCAAGTACATTGAAACAAGTCACGCTTGCCAGTTATTATTATTCAGCTAACATCTGTCACTCAAAAATAAAATAGAGTTTATTAGCAGGTACAGATACAAGGTTTGATGAAAGAAATAAGACCTGGTGATAGATAAATCAGTAGGGCGACTATAGTTTAAAATAACGTTGTATATTTTTAAATACCTAGTGTACAAGAAATCAAATGGTAAAGCTGGAAAGAAAGAAAAATATTTAATGTGATGTATATCCCAAAAACACTAATACGATCTTTACAAACTATATGAATGTATTAAATTATCACATGTACCCTGAAACTATGTACATCTATTATGCATCAATAAAAATAACACCAAATAATAAAATGAATGGCATTATGACCTTTAATAGTTTTTATATTTTTAGGTATGAGCCTCCAGACAACTATTTTATCAAGATTCTAAAACTTTCTTTTTATATCTGTTTGATGAGAAGCAGGTTTTATCATCTAATGATACACTCAGTAAAATATCTTTACACTTCAGCCATAAAGTAATAAAACAACCCTTATTTTTTGTTAATGAGAATATAGTAAATTCCATTCAGACATTTTATATTCTAGTAACTAAAGAAGCTTTCAATCACTTTAATATCTGAACAGGTCATGATTGATATGTTTTTCTCTGTTCACTCCACAACAGAGTTTTTGATAAATGATTCTATAACATAGAGAATGAGGTTTACTTTTTTTCATATGTTTATTTGATTTCTTCTGTTTATTTTTTCTTAGGACAAATAATATTATTTTAAAACAAACATATTATTAAGGTAAAAACTGAAGTCTGTTTGTGACATCATTTACTTTTAAATTTTATTTTAATTGCTGCTTTTTGCTTATGATTATTTAAATGGGGTTATGAACCAACCAGAAGACTCTTAAGTCTATATTTAACTAACATTTATTAAAATCCTGACAATCTTATTTGTTTCAGGAGCAAATATTTATTAAGTCACTCTTAGAAAGAGAAAGTGGTTAGAGTATTTATATTCATCTCTTATATGCCACGAATTATTCCATGTGACTGGCATATGTTAGTTCATTTAATCTTTGAAACAATCCCATGTGCTATTTGTTATTCTCATTCCCTCACCACAGATTCATAGACACTATGTACCTTGACCAATATCTCACATCTCTTAGCAAATGAAAAAACAATTTGAAGCGACTATTCTTTTACTACAAAAAGTTTAATCCTTTGTCTCTGACATCTACTTTCTTATTTAAAAGCCTACATTCAGAACTAGAAGAAACATAAAAATGCCACTTTTGTATTCTTCCTTAAAATTATTAGAAGAGACAATATTGAATTAATAATTATTATTCAATAATAATAAGAGATGGAGTATCGCTCTGTCACCAGGCTGGAGTACAGTGGTGCAATCTGGGCTCACTGCAACCTCCATCTCCCAGGATCAAGCGATTCTGCTGCCTCAGCCTCCCGAGTAGCTGGGACTACTGGTGCTCACCACCATGCCCAGATAATTTTTGTTTTTTAGTAGAAACGGGGTTTCACCATGCTGGCCAGGATGGTCTCAATCTCTCGACCTCATGATCTGCCTGCCTTGGCCTCCCAAAGTGCTGGGATCACGGGGATGAGCCAGCGGGCCCGGTCGCATTTTATTATTAATAAGTGTGGTAACAGGTAGTAATTAAGTACAATATAAGTGACTTACTTATCATGTACATTTGAACTTTAAAAATGATTCTCATAAGTTGCAATCTTAATGTTCCCCAAACAAAAGATAAATGTTTCATGTGATAGATATTCTAATTACTCTGATTTGATAATTACACATTGTACACAAGTATCAAAGTATCACATGTGGCCTCAAATATGTAGAACTGGTATATGTCAGTGAAAATGGATTAACTAAAAAAGACTGTGCATTAGTCTCTTCTCCGGTTGCTCTAAAGAACTCCCAGAATTGATAATTTATTAAGAAAAGAGGTTTAATTGGCTCACTGTTCCACAGGCTGTATGGGAAGCGTGGCTGGGGAAGCCTCAGGAAACTTTCAGTCATGGCAAAAGGCGAAAGGGAAGCAGGACATCTTACAGGGCCAGAGCAGAAGGCAGACAGTGAAGAAGGAGATGCTACACTCTTTTAAACAATCAGATCTCATGAGAACTCACTCACTATCACAAGAACAGCAAGTTCGAAATTGACCCCCATGATCCAATCACCTCCAACAAAGACCCTCCAACATGGGAGATTACAATTTGACATGAGATTTGGGTGCTGGCCCAAATCCAAACTATGTTAGATTGCTGTATCATTTAATTTCACTGCATTTTTTTTCTCAGCAAATAAATATAGAATTTGCTTCCTTTATAGGCTCTGAGATTTATTTAGTATATAAATTTAGGGAGCTAATTCAATATGTTGAGAATAATCTTTAAAAAGCTAGAGGTTGCACTGCTGAAAGCAGATAACTGGATAGCTCTTCCCGTTATGAATATATGTAAATAAATATGAGGAATCAGAAGTAATACAGACAATTGTTTAGTCATTTAAAGTTGTTCCATATTTTTCCATATTAATAGTTGTGATTAAATAGTTAATGTAACATATATTCACCTGTTAAATACATTTTATTTAGTTATAATTGAATTTCCATCAGAATTGAATAAAGTGCCATGCAATGCTTTGTGAACATTTACCTTGCACAGGGGAATGAAAGGCATTTGAATAATACAACATATACTAAATGAATTAAAAATGAATAATGTTTTAAACACTTGAAATCCAATTTGAATTCATTTTAAATGAATTTACAAAGTTTTCTTTTGTAATTCCAAATTTATTTTAGAAAGACAACTGCAACTAATTGAGAAAATAATAGAGTGCCTTCAATGTTTTAACAATGGTAATTATTTTTTCCACAATAACTGCTCCTATTACAATATGGCCTTTATGTGAGAGCCAATCATTGAAATGAAAGATAAAGACTGGCAATAACTAATCACAAACTTTATGCAATTATATCATAACTGGAGTAACACATTTTGATTTCAGGGAAGGAAGCTCTAGAAAAGCTTCATAAAAGATAAAGTCTTACATATACTTCATTTATTTCTTCCATAATCACTAGCAAAGATAGAATAATTTCTCAGTCATTATAGCTACAATTAGAATTATAAAATTAGCCAGAATATTACAGTTGACTAGTAAAAAAAGAAAGTCATTGAAGTATGAAATATTATTTTTTAAAATTTATTACAAAAAGATGAGAGAAACATTTCTGCTTTTTGTGACATTATGCCACCCTAACCAAACACCAATGCCTTGTCCAAGTCCCATTTTATCCATTTCTTTCCAGGCATATCATTGTGGTCCTTAATGCCACTTTCCTAATATTTGCTTCCCTTAATATTCATTACATTTAGTCAGTGCTTAGGCCTCTTTCTTTCTTTCTTTATTCTCTTTCCTTTCTTTATTCTTCCTTTTCTTTCTTTCTTCTTTCTTTCTTATCTTTCTCTTTCTCTTTCTTTCTTTTCTCTCTTTAATTCTTTCTTTTTCTTTCTTTTTTTTCTTTTTATAGGATCTCGCCCAGGTTATAGTGCAATGCCACTATCTCAGCTTACTCAGCCTTTATCTCCTTTGGTTCAAAGGATCCTCTCAACTCAGCCTCTTGAGTAGTTGGGACTATAGGCACACCACTACACCTGACTAATTTTTTGTATTTTTTGTAGACGCAGGGTTTTGTAGACCAGCCAGGCTGATGAGAAACTCGTGGGGTCAAGTGATTCATCCACCTTGGCCTCTGAAAGTGCTGGGATTACCGGGGTGAGCCACCATACCTGGCTGCCTATGTATTTTATATGTATACTGTACTTGACTAATATGTAAAATTATTATGTTAATTTTATTCACATGCACATATACATATAACATTTTGTCCTTACAGGACCATGAGTTTTTTGAAGTTATAAATATTGTTTTATGCATTGGTAATCCCTTACCATATCTACTTATGTTAGGTATTCAATCAGTACATTCTTGGGATTCAAATGACAATAAATCATGACTTTCTAACAAGATGATACAGGCATTCAATTTAGTATCATTTTTATATGTATGAATCATATTTATTAGTTATGTTTTTTCTTATTTATTATTAAATATGTGTGATTACTTTTAAAATACAAATGTCACAAAAATGTTTTTTTACGACTGTAAATATTATAAATATATATATATATATATTTACTTTTTAAAAGTAATGGTAGAATCCCCATCAATATCAGGTACTTCAAGTGCTAGAAATATAAAATTGAGAATGAGAAATTCTGAAACCATTAATCACGTAATATGTTTAAGGATATAGACATTATCAAATATTTCAAAAATAAATACACAATTATAACTGGTAAATCCTATGAAGAGAGGCTGAGGTGTATAATGTTATAAAATAACCTTTTTTTCCCCTATATATTAGGAAAATTCCCTATATTTAGGGAAGAGATCAGGGAAGGCTGTCCTAACTAGCAAATAACTAGTAAGCTAACATTGGAAGAGAGAACAGACATTAAATAAATAAACAGGGAGAAGAGGGTTTACTATGCACAGATATCTTGTGTTGAGAGGTGCCCCATTATGCTATGAAATTGGAAGAAAGTCTATTGTGGGCAGAGTGATGTCATAAAATGATAAGAAAGATGAGCAACGAAGTAGGTGGAGGCTGAATCTTGCGGGCACTCTTCTCTAATATATTGAGGATTTTGAACTTATTTAAAGAGTAATGTGAATACTTTACAATAGCTAAGCAAAAAGTTTACAGAATCAAATTTATGATTAGACAAAAACAGTGCTGAGGTAATGTTTAAATTAATTAGGAGTTAGGGAGGCACAGTTGGTCCCCTGCCTGTCTCCCTTTGTCTTTACCATTTCTGTGCAAGCCACCCAAACTGACTTGCTTTTGTTTTCTTTTTCTTTTCCTTCTCATTTTTTTTCCTCAAGGGCTTTCTCTTGCAGTTAGAGCTCATTCTAATTGCAAGCTTAGCAGATGGGAAGTTCTAAGAAATTAATGACTAATAACTGACAGAAGCTATCCCCGAATTCTTTGTTACTTAAGTGGGATGACTCTGGGGCTTTTTTTTTTTTTTTTTTTTTTCTACATTGTTTGCCAGAATTCCTCTGTGGAATTAAACTTCAGTGGACCCAATGATAACTAGATTGATAATTCTTTGTGGAACTCTTGATTCACTCTTTTACTTCCCTGCAGATATGTCCCGAGATGACCTCCCCAGAAAACTATTGGCACTAAAATTTTTGTCTCAATTTTTACTCCTGAGAAGATCTAAATCAATATAAGAAATGTCAGGAATTGAAAACAGGAGACAGGTTAGTAGGTTTTTGAAGCAACCTTGAATAGATGTAGAATAAAAAGCACAAATGAATTTAAATAGGGTTTTGTGAATAAGCCTTATAAAATTTCCCTTTCCATTAAAACCCAATGATCCTTGTTAAAATTCAAGAGAAAATAAATAAACATCATTTTTAGTGGAATATAGAACCTGGTGCTTTTCTCTTTTTATTATTTTGATATTTTTACAACTCCCTATAATGCAATACAAGCCAGGTTGTTCTTAGGATCTAACAACATGTACAGAGCAGTTGTTTTGATCTTCTTTTTCCCATCAGCAGTTTCTTACTTTCTCAAAGTTGCATTCCTTTAGCCTGATTTTTGGATCTTAATAAGATGTATCAGTCAGAGCTCCAATAGAAAACAGAAAACATGTTCAAAATAGAATATTTGGGGAAAGTTTAATTTCAAAGAAATAATTTACAAATGTGAGTATGAAGTAAACTACTATGGAGGTTATAGTAACTACAGTAACTAGTACTACTAAATTATTCTGTTTAGTATCCCTCCTGTAGCATAATGCACTGTAGTAGAGAGAGAATCTTATGATGCAGACTACCAGGAGAGGACCAATGACCTTCTAGCTAGTGACAGAGTCAGGCTGACAAAGTGGCACAGACAAGACACAGAATAAAATTCCTGATCTCGCTCTCCATTCGCCCTCTGATCTTCTACCCAGGACTTGGAGTTAGCTCAACCCAACGGAATCTAGTTAGTGGGGAAGCCGCTGATGAATTTCACACAGTCATCCTTCAACAGCAAAGATCTAGAAGGTGAGGAGTGAAGAATCACTCGGGAAAGATAAACCAAAGGTATCTAATGTCTAAGAAAAATGTCAATGACAAGGTTTTTTTTTTTCTTTTCATCAGGAAACTTACTACATCACAGGACAGCCACGTGAGCTGACATCATTCTACTTAAAGCACTGCTCATGTTCTTCTCAATGAAGTTTGTTCAGCAACAGAAATCTCAGAAAGCAGTCGTCTTCTGCACACGAAAGAGAACACAATATACATTATCTGCAGTTATATGTCCTAACGATTTAACACTGCATAAGCATTAATGGAGCAAGTGGGAAATACCTGGCTAAAGTCACTTTTCAAATAGAAATGCCAGTTAAGGGATTGTTTTGTCTTAATATTTTGGTGATATTTATCACTTATTTATTGTTAAATAATAAATAACCTCAAACTTGTAGTTTTAGAATAGCATATTTACCATCTCGTGGTTTATGTCAATCATGTTAGGACACATAAACAGAAAAGCATCACAAACAAATGTGTAAAAACAAATCTCATATCAGTTATAATAAGTATAATTTCACTAAATTTTGCAATTAAAAGATAAAGAATTCAAGGAATAATAAAAAAGATAAGTCTTCAATTTATTATTTATAGATGACACATTTTAAATGCTAAAAGAAATGAATACTATAAAATAGCAAAGTATTGGGTTTTGTATGCATTCATTGATGTGGATTAATATAAAAAAATGTAATATTGGGTAAAAAGTCATAGATGAATGCATACAGAATGATTCCCATTTATAAAGCCTCAAAAGTTTTAGACGTAAATAATACCTCTTCCAGGAATATGCAGAATCGATAAAAGGGATCAATATATGAATGAAGACAAACAAGATACAGCCTCAAAACTAAAACTTCATTAATCAATCTTTTTAAAACTGACCACTTAAAAATGCAGTGCTAAATTATATAATGCAGGTGTGTGAAAATATATTCAAAAGGCATATAAGGTTGTCACAGTTTAATACAGAACAAAGGAGTAGAATTGTCTCTGGCAAATACAGGCCATTGTAAAGATATATGCTTTAGTGGAGGATAATCGATTCATCAGAATTTTATTACATTAAAACACCCTAGTTAGTTCTTCTGATTATAAGTCCATAAAACAAAATTCTAATCTAACATTAAAAAGAGGCCCTAAAAATTGGGGTAGAGTTGGCCAAAGGTGTTAAATTTCAGTTAGACAAGGGGAACTCAAGAGAGCTATTGTACAAGTGTGACAATGCACGGTATAAATGAAAGTTGGTAGAATAAAATTTCAAGTGTTCTCATCCCAAATAAATAAGTATGTAAGGTCATACATTTGTTAATTAGTCAAATTAAGGCATTCCACAATGTATACACTTATTTCAAAACATCATGTACACTATAAATATATGCAATTTTGAGGTCAATTTAAAATTTTTAAAAAGAAACTTCATCACATCAGAATATTTTCCTGTATCCACGTTTAAATTATTCATGATGTATACCAGCTGTTTTTGTTTCTTTGTACGCTTTTTCTTTATTTTTCAACCTCAGTTCCTCCTTTTAGATTGAATTTTACACTCTGCATATTTCAGTAAGCTACAGTTAATATTTTTATCTTCTGTTTTTGACTGTACTCTAGTTTTAAATTACCCTGGACCCTATTTTTCACTCCACATAGCACAATGAGGAGAGCAAGTTGTAACCACTACAGTATCTGACCTCATGTTGTAACATACTTGAGTTGTGTCATTCCTTTGTTATAATGACAATTTAAAAATATTCTTCCTGCTAAGCAGTCTAAAATGTGTCACTTTCTTATAAGAACACTATTTTATTTACATTTATGTGAAATTTAATGTGTAATTTATCACTTCATTGCTGCATTTAACAGTAACATTATCCATAACCATTATTGTTTGATATTACTTAAAAAGCATTTTAAATGCTTTATGAATATTTTATGTCAATCAAAATAAAAATAGGTAAAATTTAAAATGAAATACATTATTCAAAAGTGATGATAAAAATTTTCCTATTAAAAATTAAATTTAAATTATTTTGCATAATATTAGCATTATAAAAGTATCTTTAATAATCAATTGTTTTAAAATGTCATTCTTCAAAACCTTTTAGTTTCTATTACTGCTCACCCTATGGGAAAATCAAAGAACCACAGAACATTGAACAGACAATAGTGTTAAAATGCTGCCTAACAATTTTCTTCTGGCTAAGGTTGGCTGAATTCTCACTGTTGAATAGCAATTTGAATTTACTACTTAAGTCTTTCCCACTCTCTATGGAAAGTGGTTCTAATGCTGCAAGCCTTTAGATTGTATTAATGATGTGGAGGTAAAATGGAAGAGAAAAGCATTTTTAAAAAAGCATGTTTGTGACTCATTCTAAATATACATATATATATATGTATTTCTAATTTCTTTATCTACAGTAAACTTAGAAAAAAAATTTCAAATTTGCGTTTTCTTTCTTTCAAAATTCTTTCCAAAATACTCTTACATGCTAATTAACGAGTTTTCATTCTGTTCATCCCACCTTGTATAATTGGTACCTTGTTTATATATCATTAGTTACATGCTACTGCAGTGAAACATAATCAGGATCCTGAGCTCCTCTCATAGACAGGAAAAAAAAAAAAACAATCTCTAGAAAGGTGGTATTTATAATCTCATATATGTATCTTGAAAAAGTGTTGTCTGTTCTTGGCTGGGGGTGAGGGGTGGGGATGGTCCAAAAAATATCAGTCATTCAGGAACTTACAAAATAAATCCTCAAATTGTAATGTCTGTTTTGAATAATTATGATATAGCATTCATTTAAAATATTTTAAAAGCATCCTACAATAGAGAAGATAGCAAGTTTTGAATACTATGTCAAAAATGGAACTGTGTTAAGAGTGTAGAAAGACAAGGTCATTAAAGTGAGAGAGCAAATTGTTATACCTGTGGTTTTCTTTCTCTTTATTCTCTAATCCCAGTCATTTTTTTTTTTGTGAGATTAAAGGTTTGCCTCGAAAAAGGTATCAGTACTTTTTAAAGACATATAACACTTTCATGAAATCACTTACAGTATTTCAACACAGCTACTTAGGTACATAATTTAGCTCCCTTTCATAGTAGAGCCTATACTCAGAGTCACTATCAACATTCAAGTAATGTTCATTATTTTTTAAAGAAAAAAATTTATTTCTCAATGTTATATTTTAAATTTGGCTTAATTCCCTATCAGGAGACTGGAAGAGACAATAAATACTTCATGTTTTGTGAAAATAAGATTTTGGATTATTTGTTTTTTCCTTGCATACTTAGTCACCTTGCACTACCCACTTCATCCTGTTAAGCCTTGGTGCCAACTATAAGAGCATACTGATTTGTAATAATCTATGGTAATAACTCTTCTTTCTACAGAAATGGGAGCTCAGCAAGCAATCAATAATGGACATAAATATAAAAGAGTATATGGTGACAGACAAAAGCAAAAAGTTAATTAGCAAGTTAAAGTAAGTTCACATGTGCTTGCTACACTCTCTAAGGCCTAGCGGGAAATTCCCAGATGAAAGTTAAAAAAAATACATATAAATACATATATATATATAAAACAATGTAAAACCGATTGCAAAGAAAAAAGATAAGCATTGGACTGTTTGCCTTGATCCTGACATAGATGTATTGATAAAGAGATTTATAGTGAAGCTTGGGATTATGTGATGTAACCAATTAGAAATCAGAAATAAATGTATTACCAGCCATTATATCCAGTAAGAATGGAACAATGAATAGCCAAAGGTATAGTTTTGGCATGTAATAAGAAGACCCAGTCTGTCTCCATATATCATTAAGAAGTGAATTTGAGCAATAAACATTCTCAAAGATGTCTTGATCTGCAGAGCTCCTATGATAACCTGCGGGCTATGACAAAAGGTTGCCATTGTAGTACTATCAGCTTTGGTGTAGTTTATTTGATATATTATTGAAGCAAAAGAAAACTGAATCACACACTTGCATACACACACACACACACACACACACACATACACACACAGATAAACTCTGAATGTGTTCCCTCCAACCTTATAGGTTGTAATTGTAACTCCCAAGGTGATAGTATTAGAAGGCAGAACCTTTGCGAGGTGATTAGGTCATGGAGGCAGATACTTCATGAATAAGATATAAAAGAGGCCCCAGAGCCAGGGCGCATTGGCTCACACCCGTAATCCCAGCACTATGGGAGGCAAAAGTGGATGGATCACCTGCGATTAGGAGTTCAAGATCAGGCTGGCCAAAATGGTGAAACCCTGTCTCTACTAAAAATAAAAAAATTACCCTGGTATGGTGGTGGGCACCTGTAATTCCAGCTACTCGGGAGGCAGAGACAGGAGAATTGCTTGAACCTGAACCTAGCAGAGGTTGCAGTGAGCCAAGACTGTGCCATTGAACTCCAGCCTTGGCAACAAGAGTGAAACTTGACCTCAAGAAAAAAAGAGGGCTCAGAGTGACTGCCACCATGTGAAGTTAGAGAGTTAAGACAGCTATCTAAGAGGAAACAGGCCTATATCAGAAACCAAATCTTCCAACACCTTCATCTTGAATTTATCAGCCTCCAGAACTGTAAAAATAAATTTATGTTGTTTATAGTATTTTGTTATAGCACCCTAAATGGACTAAGATACATACAACACACACACACACAACACACACACACCCTAAAGCATTGCTGCACCACAAATGAAAGTAAAACTCCTGAGACATCTTCGTAACTGATTTCTCACTGGCCTTAATAACCTGGCATAAAAAGTGAATACTAAGGAGTTTTTATATCCACAACTATAAGTCTCACACTCTGATACACTTTCTATTTTGTATTGCTTTAAAAAGTAACTTACTTCTCTTGGTTAGATTACTCTAGGTGTCTGAGCTCTGAAAATATTTTGCTACTCGTGTTGAGCCTGGAGACTGGAAGAACGCTGCTCAGCAATGTTAAATAATATTGGGGTTTATATCTACTCTCCTCCTTGATCTTCCACATCTGCTCTTGTGCTGCTCACTTTAACTTTATAAACTATTCTGAAAACTAATGATTCCTAAATGTTAAGGTTTTTCAATGAATATAAAGTCCTGAATGTGAGTTTTCTCCTTTATAGTTTCATAGTCTATTATGAATTTCATTTCAAGCATTTTTCCTTACTTAATCATGAGGAAGGTTAAAGGATGTTTATTTTTTGTCAAGGCCTTATTAATAAAATCATTATGAAGCACAATCAAGACATCTCAAACTTAGTAGTATTGGTGATTCTGCAGGCGCACACTCTCCTGAAAGTATATTTGAAACATAAGGGAAGTGTACTTGTAATTGATTATCTTTTATGAAATGATACAACTTAAAGTGTTTCATCATTCTTATTGAAAGATCTAGTAACCCAGCACAGATTAAGCATCTGTGCTCAACTAATTAAATTGTCCTCTCAGTTAAACAGTTTGAGAAATAGTAGTCTTATTAAACAGGAATTCAAAGCTCCTATATTGGCAAAGTGAAAAAATCATTATGGACCTTCTTCTTTCATTACCTGTTTATATTCTTGCAATGTACTTATAAGCCAGAAACGTAATTACACCTTATTAAGGACAAATAGTTTCTCAGATCTGTGAAGTGATGTACTCAAGACATTGAAGTTAATACAGACCAAACTGTGATACATGACAGCTTTTGGGTTTCAAAACTCTCTCTCTTTCTATGATAAAATATTGCAAACCCTTATGTTCTTTTTAACAAAATGAAATCCATGTTATAATTTAGATACCTGAATTTGTGGCTGGTTTATATGGGTGCAAAATTTCACTGATTAACGTAAATATATGTTAGCAGAGCTATAGTTATTCAGCAAAAAATTCAAGAAAACAGAAAGAAGAGGTTAATATCCCAGACTGGCCAATTACACCCTAAATAGATAATACATTTCTCCCTCTGTTTGTTTTGAATTTGAAAGCAGACTTCAATCTTTCTAATTCTGAGTTCACAATAATAAGAATTAGAAGTACGTCTTATTTTTGCCTCTTTGTGGCTATTACCTAAAGCAAATTACTCAACTTCTCTAAGAATCAGGGTGTTTTTTTTATTTGTAAATTGAGGATGGCAATGATACTTTATAAGTTTCCATAAGAAATAGATTAAAAAGGACAGGTAAAGTTCCCAGCACACTACTTGCATCCTGGTAAGTGGTTAATAAACAGCAGCTTTTACTATTTTTATTTTTGTTATTTTTGCTATTCTTGACTTTAAAGCCTGGCATAGATACAATGAATGCAAGTTAAGAACATCTATCATATTGTTTGAAGATAATAAAGTTTCTTACCAATTAAAATCTCAGAGGACAATTTCTTTCTCAATATTGAGTTATTTCCATTTTCTCTCTTGTGATCCAGGAAGTTGGCTCATACTACAAATATTATTATGTAAAATGGAGTGTGCCTTATTAATAATATGCTTATTAACCCTAGTGAAACACATAACATTTATTAAAAGTAAGCAATGAGTAACAAGTGTTACAGACCACAGTTGGTCTTGGAAATAACACCGACATAGACCGAGGTATTTGGGGATATACATGGCTATTAGGACCGCTCTTGAATCTTTTTGCTAGGTATACATTCTTGCATGGATAGATATTATTTTGTAACTGCTGGCACACTTCCTGTCAACTCCTCAATATAAAATATTGAAACTTCAAAACTCTAGCTCCCCACAAAGCCTACTCTAACTATTAGACCTTCCAGAATTTACATTGAAAATCCCACTACATTTTCTGGAGATCTTAGTAATTAACTTCTGAAATCCTGCTCTCTCTTTTACTTATTGATATCTCTCTTGTTTTGTTCTGATAATTTCTTTCTGTTTTTAAAGATGGTTATATGTTTTGGCTGTGTCCCCACCCAAATCTCATCTTGAATTATAGTTTGCATAATTCCCATGTGTCATGGAAGGAACCCAGTGGGAGGTAACTGAATCATGGGGGTGATTTTTCCCATACCATTCTCATGAAAGTGAGTAAGTGTTGCAATATCTGATGGTTTTAAAAAGGACAGTTCCCCTGCACTTGCTCTTTTGCCTGCTACCATGAAAGATGTGCCTTTGTTCCTCCTTTGCCTTCCACCATAATTGTGAGGCCTCCCCAGCCACGTGGAAATGTGAGTCCACTAAACCTCTTTATCTTTGTAAATTACATAGTCTCAGGTATTTCTTTAAAGCAGTATGAAAATGGACCAGTACACATGGGTAATAGCCACTGAAAAAAATTCTGCTTCTATTTTAATTATTCTAAGTTAGGATTTGCTAAATATAGAATTCTATTCCCATATTTTCTTTGAAGAAAAGAAGGAACCATGCTTAAGAAATATTGAGAAGACATGCATGTGGCCAACAATCATAGGAGAAAATGCTTCATATCACTGATCATTAGAGAAATGCAAATCAAAATCACGATGAGATACCATCTTATACTAGTCAGAATGGCTATTATTAAAAAGTAAAAAAAATAACAGATAATGGCAGAGTTATGGAAAAAGATGAACACTTATACACTGTTGGTGGACTTGTAAGTTAGTTCAACCATTGTGGAAGACAATGTGGCAATTCCTCAAAGACATAAAGACAGAAATACCGCTCAACCCAGAAATCTGATTGTTGGGTATATACCCAAAGGAATATAAATCATTCTCTTATAAAGACACATGCATGACTATTTTCATTGTGGCACTATTCACAATACCAATGACATGGAATCAACCTAAATGCCCATCAATGATAGACCTGATAAAGAAAACATGGTACATATACACCATGGAATACTATACAGGCACAGAAAAGAATGAGATTAGATCCTTTGCAGGGACATGGATGGAGTTGAAGGCCATTATCCTTCTCAAATTAATGAAGGAACAGAAAACCTATCACATGTTCTCACTTATAAGTGAGAGCTAAATGATGAGAACATATGAACACATAGAGGGGAACAACACCACTGGGTCTTATTGAAGAGTGAAAGGTGGAAGAAGATAGAGGACCAGAAATAATAATTAATGGGTATTAGGCTTAATATCTGGGTGGTGAAATAATCTATACCACAAACCCCCATGACACTAGTTTACCTATGTAAAAATCTGTGCATGTACCACAAAATTAAATGTTAAAAAAAATCTTAAAAAAATAAAATAAAAATGAATAACTAAGTAAATAAAAGAAAAAAATAAAATACTGAGAAGTGCTTAACTATCACAATGCTCAATAAATGTTCTGAGAGGCTATGTGAAATATATGTGCTGTTACATATTATATATCATAATATATTCATTAATATATTAACAAAGCCATATATATATTATCTCAGATTTACCCAGATTAATGTAAACTCCAAAATAATTTTTTACATCATATAATTATTGTGGCATCTCCTGTTTGAAAGATGACATTACTCTTTATTGCCCCTAGTAGTCTTTTCCCCAGTAGAGGGCCAACTACTCTTCTCGGCTTACATTTATACACATAATAATTTAGATTTAGGTACACCAAATACAGTAAACAAGCAGGACAGTTCTGAATTTTTGAATCATTTTCCGTAGTGTCTGACTCACTAATTTAATGAAGCACTTCTCTGTCCCCAAGTTACATGGGTTCTTACCTACTTTCATGTCTTTTTTTTTTTTTTTTTCTTTGTATGTTTGTTTATTTTGCATTGGAACTTCTTTGGCAATCTGATTTAACCTATGGAATCCCTCAAGATAAATGTTTTAATTAAGTAACAAATGTTTTTAAAATGTTGTAAATAATATTTATTATTACAAAAGAAATCTAATTATGAAATATAGTTAGACTATTACATGCATGCTATAGATAACATATGTATCTTGATTATCATATTAAATATAAAAATTATTGGCTGATCTTATAAATGTCATAATTTCAAAATAATGGTGAGAACAAAAGGTATTGGGAAATATTTACAATTAGTGTCATGGGTTATGAAAATAGCTGCAAATTCTCTTGGTGGAAAAGTTACAGGCACCACTAATAGGACCACGATTTACTGCTTTACATACATAATTGAAGGAAATGTAAATTTTAATTAGAGGTTAGTGGGAAGAAATATATTTTTTATCTAAATTGAAGATCTGTAGAATTATCTCCTATCTGTTGTTACCAGGTTTAGTAACCCTACCTCACAGGAAAGTTTTTGGTATTGCTGTGTGTGCATGAAAGTTTTTAAGGAAGTAGGTTTTGTTGCTGTTATTATTTATTTGTAATGTAAACCTTATAGTATCTTGAGATATGCTGACTTTGGGTTCAGAACCAGTGTAGTCTGTATATTTTTAATTGAAAATTTCATGGTTGAGTTACCTAAACCAGTCTTATTCCTTCATCTTAACTTACTGTGAACAACATGAAATATTCTCAAGTTACAGTTTACTTCTAAAGTGGTAGACTACAGTGAATCAGATGTTATGTCTGTATATGTTATAGATATAAAAGGGTATAAATTAATGCCTAATTATCATATTTATGTCCCATTTATATGTATTCATCTCTTGTTTTATGTTGGTTCACTGTAATTATATAACTTTATAACCAACACAGAATGCAGTTTTCTTTCTTTTTTTCATCAATAGAGAAGAATGATGTACTAATTGCTCTCAGTATTGGAAGATTTAGAGTTTTATTTAAGTTTAGTGGACAGAAAAGTAAAACAGGAGTTACTAGATCAAAGTTAATGCTTCAGAGAGCAACATCAATAATGTGGATTTGAATATGTTATAAAATTAAAACTACATGGAATTATTCATATAAAATATTAAAACATCATCTTTTAAGTCATGATCATATATTTTAAAACATTGCAAGTCGATAAATTTAAAACCTGAAATTTTTCACATACGATCTTACTATACTTTAGAGAAATTTTGAATTATATATTTGTTTACCTGATCATTTGGCTTCTATTGACTTTAGTTAATTAGACCATACTGGGAAACTTGGATAACATAATATTATTAAAGACCCAAGGTAGAGAAAATTAGTTTTCACAACATCACAATGAAGTGTATACTACTGTTCTAGGTCTACACATACTGCACTTATTAACTTTTTTCTTCATGCAAAGCTGGAGGTAAAATGAGATTATATCATTTTCTTCACACTACTTTTTATGCCTTAAATTTTGGATAAATAGGAAATTAAAAGCAACAGAAAGTCATATTCACCAAGCATAAATACACTATAAGAATGATTAAATAATAAAATAGGCAGCAAAATTTTTCCTAGTTAGTACATGCATAATATGTATTAAATATTTTTTATGAATTCCATAGTGGTTTGCCATTTACTAATAATTTTACATAAATGTGTGTAAAGAGAGTCAAGAATTGATATTATTGGCATACTAAGTATTATATGTCATGTCACCGTTACCGAGGTACTTTCAGATTAAACTTTAATAAGTAGTAGAGGAATTAACTTCATCCTAGGGCTAGATGATAATGTAAACTTCTTTCTTTCCATGTAAATACAAACTGTTTTGGACACTATTTGTAGAGGAGGATTAAAAAGAAAAGAATAGATTATTAAGTACATTACTAGAGCCAAAGTCTGTGTTTAGCAGTTCTAGCAAAGATATTATATGTAGGAGGGCTGATATGTTTGGGGCTCTATGTTGTTTAAGTGGAACTTGCTGTCTAAGTAGAGAAAGTATTTTACCATTGCTATGGGGTGAATATATTCCTCCCAAAATTCAGGTGTTGTCAATATGATAGTATGAAAATGTAAGGCCTTTAAAAGATGATTAGTCCATAAGGGCTTCTCCTTTATGAATGGGATTAAAACTCTTATGAAAGAGGCTTCAAGCAGCATGTGGTTATCTTGTCTTTCCTCTTGGTGCCATGTGAGGACACAGTGTCTCCCCCGCTTTGGTGGATGCAGAAAAAGGGCACCATCTTGAAGTAGAAAGCAGTTCTCACCTGATAATCAAACCTGCTTGTATCTTGCTCTTGGATTTTCCTCTCTCAGGAATTTCGAGAAAATAAATTTCTGTTATTCATGAATTAACTTATCTCAGATATTTTGCAGCATAAACAGACCAGAAAAACATTATCTGTCATGATCCTTGTGTGTGTTAGATGCTGTATTGCACGACTCTGAAGCCTCAGAGAATGAAGGTCTTACTACACAACTACTGGAATTCTAACTGGCAGGTATTTCTCAGATGTCACTCCTTTTTGGGAATTTCCTCAGCTGAAGGGCACCACCTCACCATTAGTTACAAGCCCTTCCCAGATCAGCACACATCCAAAGACTTATTAACATAACAATAAAATGATTGGCTCTTTTGCCTCAATTTGGACAAACACGAAGGGCAACTCATGCTCCAGATCTCTCTATGCAGTGTTCTGAGAGTTCTTAGGACCAGAAAAGAGCACAACTATTTTCTTTACTCAAACTGACTTTCTTTCCTTCATTTCCATAAAATCTAATCTTAAAACCACACCCTAATTTTTCTCTTGCAGTGTCATCCCATGCATGATGATGTCTAGAATTAGAGAAAAGACTTTCATTAAGAAAGAGTTGATACATTCAAGCATTGCTTAAGGGGTGGGTATCCTCTTTTAAGAGCTCAGACTGTACAAACTTGGGTAAATGTTTATCCCTTTTGAGGAAACCAAAGCATGACTAGTTAAAATGTTTGCCATTAAACCAAGTTCCCTTTCTCAAAGATGGATTACCAATTACTCTTCTGATTTAAATTTGTGTTTCTAAAGAGATTTTTTTAAAGAGATAGTTTAGTGATTTGAAGTTATGAAACAATAGTTTTCTAAGCAACAATAAAATATTGATTGTAATTTTAAGTTAATCATTTGATTTCTAGTGATTTATCATTTTTCAATAAGCTTGGTTAATTATGGTAAGAATTAGTACATTACAAACATATTATTTCCTACTTTGTGTTGTGAATTTTTCTAGGTGCTTTACATATGTATTTCAGTTGTACTTCAAAAAATTGTTATGAATACAAAGCATATGTAATTATTCTTGTTTTGTGAATAAGATTGACAAAGGATCAGTGACTTCCCTGTAACATACAACTAAGAAGCAAATCCTTTAGTATCAAACTCAGGTCCATAGAGTGTCTAAATGCACATAAAGAACTAATCTTTCTTGTTGGAAATACAATCTTATTAAATTGTCAGTAGACAAAACAAAATAAAATAAAATAGAATGTTTCTGAGAAATTTAAAACTCATATACCTAACACTTACTTTAGCTAGGATTGAGCTTTGTTTTTACATTGGAGACAGCATGTGTCACTAAATCTCTGTGAATTTATTATAGGGTGTACTTATCAGATCTGATACAGTAAGAATGGATAGTAGTTCTTTAAGAAAAAGAAAAGGCAACACTTTACTATGGTACCAATTATGCCTTTCTCTATTTGCTTATTTCAGTAGTCTTTAAAAAGGAAGACAAAGGCATAAATAATTAAAAATGATATTAGCCAATATTGTTCAAACGCAGCCTGTAAAGGCACTGTTATTAGTATTTTAATATGTTGACCCAATTAATAGTCACTAAAATTTTACCAGATATTATTATCCCCTCTTCCCAGATAATGTAACTGAGACATGCAGATGTTAACTAATTCATCAAAACTTACAAAACTATTAGCCAGAGTAGGGGATGAAGACACTTCAAAACCTAGTATACCAAGAAAAATAATAAGGTGAAAAATGGGAAGAATAAATGGCATAAAAATAGTATACTATACTATTACCAAGCTTTTTGTTCTCTGTCACCTACACAATCTTTTCAATCCCCTTGTCTCTTCAGTTGCATAACCCCTAGGTTTTATGTTGACTCCATATATAACTGGAATGGAGGATTTCTATGTGAGGTAATTTAAGCACTTTGGAAAGTCGGGTACTTCCAAGTTACATTTCCTATTAATTTGACAAGGATGTTTTTACCTTCAACCTTACTTTTAAGTTAAGGTATTATAGCTTAAAACCTATTATAAGACAGTAAATCTGATTGAAATGGGTGCAAGTGAGTCCTACCCAGTGTGTGCTGCATATTCACCAAAGGTTAATAGAGTATTATGATTCATTCTCTGATTTAAGGTCTTGCAGTCTAGGAAGAATACTTCATAAAGAAATCTTACTATTTTTAGAGCATATAAATGGGTTTAGGCATACAGAAAAGAAAATGAAAATTTAAAGCCTATCATTATGCTTAAATCTCAAAATAGACATTAGCAATTTGTGAGATAAGTACTGAGATAAACTGAAATATAGAGTGCTAAGAACTCTCTTAGTGGAGACTCCTTACAGCATGGGAGAGAGTAACTTTTTTGAAAGAGAAAAATGCCTGGTTGGATCTTGAAAGATAAGTAAACGTAGCAAGAATGGACTTCATAGAAAGAGAAAAATGCATGAGATGAGACAGAGGGATGAAAATATTTTGTGAGTTCAATAAGCTACAAGTGGGTCAGTATTTTGGGGGGGTGGTTTATATTTCATGTGCATTAGAATTGCCTGTACATTATCTATTCTTCTGTTTTCGTTTTTTTCTAAGGCAGTTCTGATTTGTTCAGGTTGTCAATGTGTACAATCTTCTTCCCAGACTTTCTTGAAGATAGAGGCGATCATATACTGAATTCTGGACCGTGAAGACATGGTTTAGATTGCACTTCCAAGAAAGTTAGAATTTTCATGATAAAAATGGCATGTTCAGTTGTCTTGTGTCATTTTTATGTTATCCTTTCCATTCTTTTTTGATGGAAACGTAAAACAATTTTCTGGAAATGCGTGCGCCATACTTTGACCTTGAAGAGAAAGCCACATGGTAAGGTGTCTGGAGCAAATAGGAAGAGCCTGAATCCTGGATGGCTTCTTCATTGTGCTGCTGTCCTAAGGGGGATTCATGGATTATGAATCAGTTAAGGGATAAAACGAAAGATAAGGACACAAGGTTGGAGGAATTATTATTATTGATAGCTTTTAGATTAGTCTATGTGACTTAACATGAGAGCCAAAGGAGTTTGCTAACTGAACCTCACAGTTAGTTATGTTCTCCACCCAATTACAAGCAGTGCTCCACCAGGGCAGGTGTCCCTGTGTGGTGAGGGAGAGAATCTACTCTTAGAGGAACAATGAAGACTCCTTGCTTCACATGAGCAGCTTACTTGCAGGAAGGGAAGCATAGAACAATAAAGTTAAGCAGACACATTTAACCATCAAGTGAGTCACACTCACTCCCATGGAGCAGAGTAAATAAATGTATAGAGAGATGACAATGGCCAGAGTTACCCTAATAGGCCTCCCCCATTATGAAAGGAATAACAAGTGTAGGAAAAAATTATTTCCTTCCACCATACTATCAAGTCTAGACTGCCTCCCTTAGAATTCACTGTTACATAAGAAAAGTAAATTTAAAAATTGCAGAAGTCATTATAGGTGGATTTCACTTACATGTGGCCATGCTAAATCCTGAGTCAACAAGTGGCAAATTACGACAGAAGATATAGAGATAGGTAGCTGCAGATAAGACACATTAAAGTTTTTGAAATCTATTCTGCCAAGATCCTTTTAAGCAATGTGATAAAGTACAGCAGTAGGTAAGACATTACTGCCTTCCTCCTCCCACGCTGCTACAACGAACAAAGAAAATGGAATTGAGAATTGAGTGAGGATTATGGATTTCAGAAATATTTTAAAGGAATAACTGATATTACTGGGTCACTCCTTCAAAATAAAGAAAAGGAAAAGAAATATTAAGAATGATCCACTAAATTTACTGTTTGGGTAACTGGAAGGAAATGAGTAAGTCTGACTAGAAAAGAAGCAGGTGGGGGTAGGAGGATGAATTTGGTTTTACACATGTTGATTTTGACTAATTATGGGTCAACCAAATTGTGGACTGATTCAAATCCAGCAGGCAACAATGCATATTGAACTAAAACCCCAGAGCATAAATGGGCTAAACACATAGTTTGGAGACACCATCACAAAAGTTTTCAGGAGAAATGAGAATACATGAGTTTATCAAGAAAGAGTGAGTAGTATAGAGCAGAAAAGACTCAGCATTTCAGAGGCAGGTTGAAAATGATAGCAAGAATAACCTGCCAAAGAGATAACAGGCACACCTGAAGACAGTAATATCAAGTAAATCATTAACATTTTTAGAAGACTTTCTACAATGACAATGACAATGTGCAGAAAGGCCAGTAACAAGGACAGGGTGAATGAATGCTCTCCTTTTCCTTTGTATCAATTATGCCAATGGCCACCGTTGTCAAAGTAGCATCTGCAGAGATGAGCCTGGGTGAGGCTCTACAGCTGGCAAAGGTTGAGGAGTAAATGAGAGAGGAAAAATTGACTCAGTGAATATGAGTCGCTCTCTTAAGAAGCACACACCTGGCTATAAGGAGACACAGTGCAGTAGCAATAGAGGGAATTTGAAAGCCTACTTTTTGTTTTGGTTATTGTCATTGCTATTGTGTTTATCTCAAAAATATGAGAACTGAGACTTTTTAAAGTATTATGAGGAATAGACCAGAAAGGTTCATTAAAGAAGCTAAAGGGTAACAAATTTGTTATGAATCCCTAGGAAGAAGTGGTATCCAGAGCAGAGATGTACATTCTGAGAAAACACACAGAGGAGACCATTGGCAAAATACCAGGTGTTTGGAAATATGAAACAGAATAGGAAATAAAATTATATTACTTCACAATTTTTTCTGTGCCTCATCTTCCTTTGGTTTAAATGGAGATTTCTACTGATCAGTGGTGGCCAGGTCAATAACTCAGTTACATGTAACAATTCAGCAGCAAGAGGAAGGTGAAAAATAGAAGCCACTCTAAAATGATTTAACACTCTAATAAAATCCCTAATTCTAATATGTTAAAAAAAAGGGAGAGAGAATTTTCATGTTCATATGGGGAGTTCTTTATTCATTATAAAATAGTTTTTAAATCTCAAATTTTTCTCTTTACTTCACACTTATCATTTTGTCATAATGAAGAATAGAATGACTGAATTTGAAGCCAACATTTTAAGCACCTGAAGACATAGTGAATGAGAGATAATCAATTTTGACACTGATATTTGACAGGTATGCTTGTATCATAAGCTAGTGGAGTGGTGAGCACTTCAACCCATTTCTCTAATATTGTGGCTGATGAGGACTATGCCAGTTTAGCATGAGTTTGATTTTCTTCAGTTTATAAAGGGCATCAGACCATGAATATCTAGTTTCAGAAAATTTGAATATAAAATAAATAATTGCGTAGAGACACAAGACACTGCCTTACATAACTTGAAATAGAAACAGGAATTCAAGCAATAAATAATGTATGGCAAGAAGCAAGTGGCAACAGGCAAGTGACATTTCCTGCCACATATTAGAGCCAAAAGAGTAATCTTCTTTCAGTGAATATAGTCAAAAATGTGGGAAGCTTCAGACAGAACACATGTAGGACTAAAAGAAAGAGGTACACTGTCTTGGCACCCATAAATCTCTGGCAACCTAGAGTGTCACACTTGTCACTATATCCAGTGATCTAGTTTAGGGGGATATTTATGGTAGTCCTTTCAATGACGCTAATCAATTCATGTAGCTCTCTCCACACTGGCTCTTTTATTTTCTCTACATTTTAGGTCATGGTTAAGAGCATGAGTTTTGGATTCCAATAATATAATTTTAAAGTTTGTATAGATATGTGGTGTTTTGTCATTGAAATATTAAAACAACTGTACCAAAACTTATACTCCATATACTTGTTACCTTAAAATTCCTCTGTGCTAGTAATGCTCTCTTTTAATAAATTGTACCATAAGCATGTTCAGCTTAAGTTTCTATTTACTTGCCTTTTCTTTCCCTTAATCTGTTCTTAACCTTCCTCTCTTCATGAATAAGGCTTTTATATCCTCTCCATTGATTTCTTCAGAACTCTGCAGTGGCTCTTTTCTGTAAGCCAGAAATGGCTGTAGAAAATGCTCAATGGAGATAATGGGATCTCAGAGAAAAAAGGGCCACGTACAGTACTTAACTGCCACAGACAATAGTGATAAGAAGAAGAACTAAGGTGTTAATCAAAAACTTTTGAGAAAGAGTCATCTTTGGTATTGGATAATTTATCATGATGTCCCTAAGACTGAAATAGATGGGCTATCTACTAAATTATTACGTAGTTTTTATAAGCAGAAGTGCCTTAGGTTTGTTGAACAGAAGTTTGAATTAATCAACAAAATAAAAAAATCATGGTCTGTGTTAGGCTGTACTTGCCTTGCTTTAAAGAAATACCTGAAACCGGGTAATTTATAAAGAAAAGAGTTTAATTTGTTCATGGATCTGCAGGCTTTACAAAAAGCATGATGCTGGCTTCTGCTTGACTTCTAGGGAGACCTCAGGGAGCTTACAATCATGCTGGAAGGTGAAGGGAAAGTAAGCACACCACATGGCAAAAGCAGGAGCAATAGAGAGAAAAGCTGGTGGCAGGGGTTGCAGGAGGGTACCACACACTTTTAAATAACCAGATCTCACAATAACTCACTCACTATCTCAAAGATAGCACCAAGCGATGAGGGATCCACCCCGATGACCTAACCACCTCCTACCAGACCCCATCCCCGCAATATCTCCAGCATTGGAGATTACAATTCAACATGGAATTTGGGCAGGGATAGATATCCAAACTATATCATGGTCCCTCTACAAATCTCAGAATTAAGCCAAATCAGAGATCCTGACATGAAGGGGAAGTCAGGTTCCCTTGAGAAAAGATTCTAATTAAGATCCAAAATTTTATGTTATAACACTTAACCATCTGCCAAAGCACCTGTGGCCATTTACCAGAGGTAGTTGAACATTAAACAATGAGAAGTGGCTGGGTACAGTGGCTCATGCCTGTAATCCCAGCACTTTGGGAGGCCGAGGCAGGTGGATCATCTGAAGTCAGGAGTTCGAGATCTGATGAAAGCATGATGAAACCCCATCTCTACCAAAAATACAAAAATTAGCTTGGCTTTGTGGTGGGCACCTGTAATCTTAGCTTCATGGGAGGCTGAAGCAGGAGAATTGCTTGAACCAAGGAGTCAGAGGTTGCACTGAGTGGAGATCATGTCATTCCAGACTGGGCGACAGAATGAGACTCCATCTCAAAAAAAAAAAAAAAAAAAAAGAGAGAGAGAGAGAGAGATAACTAGATATTCAGAGAGTAGAGACATGTCTTTTAATTTTCCTTAATACCTGAAATGCAACATGCCATGATGGTGCACCACTTAGATTAAGAACTCAGGAAGATCTGATGATTAATATAGTTTAGATAGAATGTTTCTCAGAAAGGGACCAATAGGCACTTGAAACCATTCTGTGGTTATTTTCTCATTTCTGGAATACAGAGTTGCAATAGAAATACCCGGCAATGACAAGGTCTAAATGGATTCTCTGGCCTTGTGAGTTGATGGCTATTGTGTCAGGAAAGACCAACTGGAACTCCCTATTTCTGCCTTCACTTTCAAAAACAGTAAACCAAAAACATATGACATTCTTGGAGAGCTTGCAGAGAAGAGTGCCACCACCAAAGACATGACAGACACAGCAGTGATTATTCCTTCCATATTTCCATCTAATTTTATCATTATGAGTATGCAAAAGACTGATGGATATATAAAAATTATTTCAATTTAATTAGATATTGGCTCCAGTTGCAATTTCTGCTCCAGATGTAGATTATCTGCTATTGCACATCAAAGCATATTTTGGCATTTGGTAAACAGTTTGAGCAGTAAGTTCATTTTTTATATATGTATTAATAAACACTACCAAAGTTATTCATACACTTTCATGATCCTATCTCAAGGATTTATCAATTCTCCATCACTATTTCATAATTTTTTTCTTCATGAATCTTGATGGCCTCTTCATTCCACAGAACATCACACTGGTCCACTTCATTGATTATATCACCCTGAATAGACTAGTTAAGTAGGAAGTAATGGTTGCTCCTGAGACCTTGCTAAGGTACATGTATGCTAAAACGTGGAAAAAATAAATTTCACCATAATTTATTTTCCCAATACCTCCATAAAATTTCTAACAGTCTAGTTTTCTAGTGTATGTGAAGACATCCATTCAAAGACATCTGCATCTGGCCACGCCTACAAATTAGAGAGAAATGCAAAGCCTAGTGGGCCTCTTTAGAGCTTGGGGGCAAATTATACATAATTTTCTCTTTTTATTCCACCCATTTCCTGAGTAAAACGAAAAGCTGACAGTTTTGAATGGAACGCAGAGAAAAAGAATTCTCTTAAACAGGTGCAAGCTACTCCAAAACTTAGGCCATATGACTGAAATAATTTGATGTTGACTGATGTATCAGTAGCCAGAAGAGATGCTGTATGGAGCCTTTAGGATTTTTGGAGCAAAGCTCTGCCATCTTGTAAAACAAATTCTTTCTTTTTTTTTTCATTATTAAAAACATCTGGCTTGTTACCAGGCTCTAGTAGAGACTGACCACCTGACCACGGACCAGAAGTTACCATAAAAACTGAACTACCTGTTATGAACTGTGTTGTTATCTGACCTACCAGTTTAAAAATTGGAGTGTGCACAGAAGTATTCCATCATCATGTGGAAGCAGTATACATAATATCAGTTTAGAACAGGACCTGGAGGTACAAGTAAGCTGAATAAGCATGAGCTCAAATTTTCATAGCTCTCATTACTTTTACATTTCTTCATCTCTCAGTTTTTACTCTACACTCTTGGAAATTTACAAAATTCAGTTGCAGTCTCCAAATGGTTATAATCAACATGTACACCCAAAAGCAGACAGCTGCATCACTACTGTTCCACTCTTGGGTGATGTTAAAGAACAGTGGTTAGTAAAAAATTCTTCCAATGGGGAGCATAGACCTTGAGAAGTCTATGCTGTTGTCCATTTATTTCAGAAGATACTGAAGTATGAGTTGTTATAAATTCACAAACAATAACTAATAATTTAGCTAGATGATTAGAATTTCAGAATAAACGGAATTGTAATACTGATTACAAAATAGTTTGGGGAAGAGGTATGAAATTATCTATGTCTCATATGAATGCTTGGTAATTATCAACCTCAATAAAGGAAGAGCTTAATAATTAGATGAACAAAATGCTCTAATCTGTGACTGTCAACTAGCTACCCTTGCCATTACCCAATGAACTAAATGGTCGTAAATGCAAAGATGGTGCTTAATGCTTAGCACATGTATTTGGTAAATACTCAATTATGACATAAGTTAGCATTTTTTGGGCCCTTCAGGATGCTTCAATCATATTAAGAAGCATGATTTTGCTGTTGTCATTATTTGTAAGTAACTATGATTAAGACCGTTTATGTAAATGCTACCTTAACAAAATATGAACAAATTCTAGATTGTGCTTTGTCAATTTAGTTAAACTGAGACCCATATTTCCCCACATCTCCTTCTCTATGTAGCCTCAGTTTAGATTAGGCCAGAAAGGATTTTGAATAGGATTTCAAAGGAAAAAAATAAAGTACCAACCATTACTCTCTCTGTTCTTTGTAGTCATATATGTTGAGAAACAAATGAGGGTTGTCTGGCATTTCTGGTGTGTCCTCACTCTTCTCTTTGTCTAGCTATTCTTCTCAACAGTTGGTTTGGCTGGCTAACAGCTGCCTCAGGCCATTTAGCAAAATATTATCTGCAGTTCCATAAAAGTAGTAGATATGTTAATATAGCAGCTTTCCAAAGACAACTCTGGGAATCATAACTTGGTGGAATACAGCTAAATCAATACTGAGAAGAAAATGTGTAACACTAAGTGCTTATATTAGAAAAGGTAAGAAGATAATCTGTATTTCCATCCCAAGAAATAACAAAAAAGGTCAAAAGACACCAAAGTAGCCAAACGAAGGAGATAACAAAGAAAAGCAGGAATCAACAAAATTGGAAAGAAAAAAACTATGGGAAAAAATCAATACAATAAGTATTCCAGTTCTTTAAATGAATCAGTACAGTTGTTAAAACTCTCAATGATCTGACAAAAAATTTTAAAAAAAGAGAACAAGCATTATCCAGGATAAAAACTACAGATCCCACTGTCACTTAAAAATTAATAAGAGAATACCACACTATGTCATAGATTCAACTTTACGCTCTTAGATTCAACTTAAAAGAAATAAACTAATTTATTGTAAACCACAAACTAACATGACTTAGTCAAGAGTATGTAGATAATCTGAATAATCCACTAGCCATTACATAAATTGAATGTGTAACTAAAGACTCCCCCTTAAAATATGTCTACAGATCCAAGTGGTTTCACTAACAAATTTTGCCAAACGTTGAAAGAAGAATTAACCTCAAGTTTATAGAATCTATTTTAGGAAAAGGGAGAGGAGAAAACATTTCCCAACTTGTTTTTATGAAACCAGTATTACCTTCATACAAAAGCCAAAAACAGTACAAGTAAATAATTTTTTAAAAGGAATAGATAAGTATAAACCAATATATCTCATGAAATTAAGAATGAAAACCATAAAAAAAGCAAATGGAATTCAATAATGCAAAGAAAAAATATATGCAATTATCAAATGGGATTTTTTCCAGGTATACAAGCCTTTTTCAACATTTACAAGTAATGAACAAAATTTACCACATCAACAGTCTAAAAAAGAAAAATTATGTGCTTACATAAATGGTCAAACAAAAAAGCATTTGAGAAAATCCAAACCCACTCATGACAAAACTCTCAACAAGTTAAAAATAAAATAGAACAACTTCAACTTAACAAAGTCATCTACAAACTACCTACAACTAATATTATACTTACTGGAGAAAGTCTGAAGGCTTTCTCCTAAGATGAAGAATAAGGCAAGTATATCTGATCTCAGGACTTATGCAATATATAGCACTGGATGCTCTAAACAGTGAAATAAGATGACAAGACAAGACAAGGGAAGAGAGAAGGAGAGAAGAAAGAAAGAAAGAGAAAGGAAGAAAGAAGAAGAAAAGAGGGAAGGAAGGAGGAAGGCAAAAAGAAGGAAGGGTACAGGGATTGAAAAGGAAGAAAGAAAATCGTCCTTATTTACAAGTTATCTATGTATGAAATCCCAAGGAAACTACAAAAAGAAATGCAAAAAAACAAAATATTTCTATAACTAATTAGTAATTTTATCAAGGTCATAGAATATAGAATCAACAAAAATTAATATGAGGAAAATAAAACAAAAATAAAATATTAGCATAAGGAAAATGAAATATCTAGGTCTAAATTTGATAGAAATATGTACATGTATGCTGATAATGCTAACAATAAAATACTAGTTAATGTAATCAATGAAGAACTAAGTAAACGAAGACAGATACTATGTTTATGAATTAAAAATTTCAATATAGTAGTCAATTTTATCCAATGGACCCACAAGTTTAGTGAAAATGCCATCAAAATCTCAATAATGTTTATTGTAGAGACATAATAGCTTATTCTTATATTTATATAAAAAGGCAAAGGACCTAGGGAAGCTAAAACAATTTTGAAAAAGAAGAAGGCAGAAATCATTTTACCCATATTAAGGCAAACTGTATAGCTATGGTAATCTATAAAGTATAATACTGGTGGAGAGATAGAATGACAAATCAGTGAGGCAAAATAAAGAATACAAATAGACCCATACAAATAGGCTAAACCAACTTTTGACAAAGGTGAATGTCAAAGCAATTTCAAAGAAGAAGAAGAATCCTTTCAACAAATGGTCCTATAGCAGGTGGATTTACATAGGGGGAAAAAAAGGAAAAGAAAAAAGAACATCAGCCTAAACCTCAAACTTACGCAAAAATTAAGTCAGAATTAATCATAAACTTAGATGTAAAATGCAAAATGATACAATTTCCAGGAAAAAAAATCAAAAATCTTCCACAACATAGAGCTAGGCATAATTTCTAGCCTTGACACCAGAAGCATTAGTCATAAAAGTAAATTTGATAAATTAGAACTCATCATTTTAAAAAAATTGCTTTGCAAAATATTTGGATATGGGGATGAAAGGACAAACTGGGGAAAATACAAATCATATATCTGGTGAGAGACTGGTATCTAAAATATATACTCTCAAAACTCAACAGAAAAAAGAAATTGAAAATGAGCAAAAGATATGGATAGACATTTCACCAACGAAAATATGCAGGTGGGAAATATGGACATAAAAAATTCAACACCATTAACTATTGTGGAAGTGCACATTAAAACCACAATAAGATATCTCTACTGACCCACCAGAATGGCTATAATTAAAAAAAAAAATGACAATAGTAATACTAATTGCAGGAAAGGACATGAAGGAACTAAATAACTCATTCATTGCTGTCAGGTAATGTAAAATGGAACAGTCACTCTGGAAAAGAGTTTGGCCATTTTTAATAAAACTAAACATACACTTCCATTTGTCTTAGTAATTATACTTTTGGACATTTATTCTAGAATAAACATAATGTTAGGGTCGCATACACACACAGATGTACCCAAATATTCATGGAAGCTTTTTTGTAATTGTAAAAAACCGAAAAAAACAAACAAACAAATGAACAAACAAAAAAAGAAACAGATGCCTTCAAGGATGATTGGTTAAGCAAACTGTGGTATATCCATACTATGAAATTCAGCAGTAAAAAATAACACTTGGATGAAGCTGAAGGTAAATAAATAGTGAAAAAGTTCAATCTCAAAATGTTGCATATTGTATAAATACATTTATGTAATATTCTTGAAATGACAAAAGTACAGAAATGGATAACTGTGGGAGTCGCTCCAGCATAGAGACCCCCAAGAGTGTCTCCGCCATAATGGAGTTAGACCCCAGAAGCATTTCCCCCCACTGGAGGCAGTCGAGCTATGGGAAAGTAGGAACTAAGGATGAGAAATAAAGTAAAAGAACTATTTTGACCTCCTAGTTGCTTACACAATGGCCTGGTGACGGCTATGTGGTTTTACTAA